>VYZQ01048154.1:0-32481 GCA_013400655.1 Mystacornis crossleyi | reverse complement strand
TAAAGAGTCCTAACCTTGTTTAGTACTCTAGGGGGTCAGTAGATTGATTTGCATGGAAATTGCATCCTGACTGTGGCCAGCCCTTACATGCTATCAATTACCCTCTAATCATTTTGTGCTTTTTTCCAAGATAGTTGTAGGATTCCCACTTAATTTCATGCCCCTTTTTTCCCTTTTCTTTTCCTCCTCTTCTCTAAGTCTCTCAGGAGGATTAATTAGCGGAATACAAAGTTACATAGGAAAGTATGAAAAGTATTTCATTTGTTTAAAGTGAAGTAAGCCTATTTATTTGTTCCATAAAATCCCATGGGCCACGACTTACAAACTGTGGTCTGGGGAGTCGTGTTAAGTACCCCAAGGGTGCCCGTACATGTGTGCCTTGGCCATCACACAGCACCGTGGCTGCTCCTCCATCATATGGCCTGGTGTTCCAGACATGCCATTTGCTTGGTGTCAAGTCTTTCTGCCCCATGAAGGTATATGGGTTAAAAAAAAAGGACTATGCCTTGCAGGTTTAGGGTATTTATAGTACTTACCGGTGAAAAAAATAAGTCACCATAATTCAGAGGTTTTCAATATTAGAAGCCAGTCTTGTTTCTAGCTACTTGGATCTGATGTGTGTTTCAAAGCTGTGTCTCACAAGGCCTTCGCTGGTGTTTCTTGCCTCAATAGGATGTCAGTTCTGGGTGGTTTTATAGTTGCCCCAGGAAGCCTTACACAGACACACATGCCTTTTGTTTGTTTAGAAGGAGACTCCCGTGGGAGTAGAGGCCCACAGCATTGCTTGGCTCTCTGGGGGGCAGAGCAGAGGTTCGTGACTCCAGACACAACCGCCTTGTCAAAGGGCGTGTTTAAGGCTGAATACTTGAGCCAGAGTATGTTGTTATTTTGCCGAGAGGGGGTGAAGTTATTGAAGAGCCGACTACAACAAATCGGTTTAGTTACATGAGAATGTATTCTTTGTTCCCAGCTGTCTGCAACAGCATCCAGAATCCAGTGACGAAGGAGATGCTGTTTGAGTTCATTGACAGATGTGCAGCAGCTTCCCAGGGACAGACGCGCAAGCACCACCTCGATCCTGACACTGAACTCATGCCACCCCCCCCGCCCAAAAGGCCTCGTACCATAACATAGGGCCTTGGTCTCCGTGGATCGTGTGTGTACAGTTCTGCAGAAGGTGACACGCAAGTGCGAAGGCTGGGAAAACAGAGATCTGAATTGCTGTAAATACTTGTGTGTGTTTTTTGAGTTTGGTTTTCGTTTTGTTTTGTTTTGTTTTTCCAAATTCCACATACAAATGGACGTTGTTTTGTAACTGGTAAATTCTACCTTACCTTATGGTATTTGAAGATTAAATTTCCAAAGGTTTAGACAAGAACCAAGTACAGTGAAATCAGTGGAAAGCTGCCTTGTTTATATACGGATCTCTTTTCACCTTTAATTTATAATGTCAGCAATCTGGAACTGAGGAAATATTGGGATGCTGTACTTTTTAGAAGCTGTGTTTAAAAAAAGCAGAAGTGGTTTTTTACTGTTGTTATTAAACTGGCTGTGATTTGTCACCCATAGTATAACTGATCATAGTTTCCCTGCATTTTTGAGACTTGTGTTTAACAGCAAACAGCAATGTTGTTTGTGTTTTCTGTTGATTAAAAACTAAGCCACCTTAGATTACTCTGATTTCTAAATTAGCTGGGTTTTTGTTGTTGAAATATTTAAAAAGTGAATTCTTCTTGTAAATAGCATCCCTTTGAAACAAGGGAGTCTGCTGGATGTTTGCTTTTTCCTCATGTTTGAACCTAATGCCAAATGTATAGTGGGCTGATTTTAGCTTTGTCTTTTTATCTGTAGCTCAGAAATGTACCAAATCCTTAGAATTAAGGTCTCTGTTAAAGAGACTGTTTCTAGTACAGGGCTTAGTTCTCCACAGTGATACCATTGTAAATATTACTAAGAAGTACACATCACTGTGATATGCAAGAGTAATAAGCAGCGCTAATAATGAAGTCTTGCATCCAGGCACAAAATGGCAAAACGAATGCCAGGCAACTCCTGTGTAAAGGAGAAGGTAGTTTCAGTGGAATAGAGCCACATCAGACAGAAAGTCTCCTGGTTTACATAACTGCAGGGCAAAAATAAATCATTTTGGGGTGGTGGATGAGTGTCCCAGGGAACAGGACACTCATTTTCAAAGGTGGGGTTGGCTGTCCTGTGGCACTGTGCTCATCCTCTGGCTGACTTTCTTTCTTACCAAATGAAGGAGCACATGAATGCCCTAATGGCTTTTGTTGCGCGGACTGGCAGATGTTCCTAATATTAGTTTTGAGAAGCTGCCGTCTGGCTGTCTAAGGGAGGAGTTGTTCTGAGCTGGGATTAATTGGAAACCAAATGCAGATTTTAAAGTTTACTGTCCATTTATCAAGCAGGGATTGAATTGGCTCTTTCTATCGTATACTTAGTGTGTGAGTCATCCATCCATTCAGCAGTCTGATTAGTGAAGGTCATTAATTTGTTATAACTAAAATGCATTTCTGTTTAAATGAGTTTTCATGTTTGTAAGCAAAATTTACTCCTGCATTTTTTTTTCTATATGAAAACTTTATGACTTTGCTTTGTGGTGGCTTCTCTGGTTGTTTCAACCTGTTGTATAAATGCACACGGCATCATTTAGATGGCGTTCCTGGTTTTCTCTTTCTGGGATATTCCATATGTGTTTGAGAGAACTGAAGGAGTTATATATGTTACTTTTTATACTGTGGTAAAATTTGAGGGGAAAAAATGCTTTCATCAAAGTTCTTTTTTTCAACTGTACATAGTTTCTGCACATTATCTATTGAAAAGATATAATATCACCTATGCAAGGTTGCAAAATGATCTCTTAAAAAGAGCCTTATTAATTTGATGTGAAAACCTATGCATCCTCTGTGCATCTTGCATTGAAACACACAGTTAATTATTTCTTTGCTCGGTATGAATAATTTCCCCCAGATTATACTTGTCAATGAGATTGTCACAACGTTCACTTTGTCACTGATCTCCATGGTTCATGGCAATTGCAATGTGTATGATTATTACAGCCTTCTCCGTGAGGTTAGGACATTTCATTTTTTAAGAATGTGTCCAGGTTATTTCTGTCTTTCTCCTTCCGAGCTCTTGCATTTTGTATTTCAATAAGACCTGGCCTCTGATTTACCTTTTACTTCAGAACTGCAGCACTGCAAGCCGTCTTCCATGTGCATTCCACTAAGTCCGCGAATGTGTTTTGGCCCTTGTATTTTGACAGTGTCTTTTGTTCCACTCTCAGTTTGAAATGGATATTTTGAAAGAGTAATGACTCTGAGAAGGTACAGAGCTCCACGTTCACATTCGACTGTCAAACTCGTGTTGCACTGTGACCTGTAGCTTTTCAGAGAGGTCAATCACCTTTGCTTTTCTGAAAGAGGAGGCTCCTGGGGACGGTTTGAATGAAGGTGGTGAAAACAAATGGACTTCCACCTGGACCAAGATGGGTTTAATGCCATGAGAAATGCAAACCTCCTTTCTCTGCTTCTAGATATTCAAGAGATTGAAGCTAAAAAACAGAGTCTGTGCCAGGAAAATAATGATGGTGGATGATGAAAATATCCTAACTTGTCTATTCTTTGGTGTACAGCATGAATTCATCCACTGTTTTGTCATTTGTTAAATATATAATTAAAATTTGGGTTCAGTGGCGTTTCCAGAAAATGTAAGTACATTCCTCTAAAAACCATGTATTAAGTATTTTAATAAAGTCAATGGTTTAAAAAACTTTCCCTAAAGATGTGTTTACTTTTGATGCCTGTGCTTTCCAGTGGTACTATGGTACCAGTGCAAAGTACAAGGGTACCTCAGTGTTATTGTTGTTCAGTCCTCCAAGAAAATGATCCACATTTTTCAGAGGTCAGTGGCTTTTCTCTGAGGTAGGGGCCCCCCAGCCCAGTGGTGGCCATGATCCATTGTGCCCTTTTTAAGTGCAACTTGATCTTGCTGCAAATAGAACCAGAAGGAAACCAATTGATGCCTGAAGTACATATTTTATGGCAGGCTAATGTTATGTAGCTTATCCATTCAGTGTTAAGTGCAGCTGCATGAAAAGTTGTGCAGGAGGTCTGCAGGAGTCTTCCCTGATGATTTATCATTCAGCATGACCCTACAGCTGGTAGCCCACCTACTTGGATGAGCTCCTGGACTTGTACTGTAATAAGGCAGTTTCCTTTTTCAAGTTGCAGCTGTCTAGGTGGCATTTTTCAGGAACTAAAAAGCCTATCTTGATTTTTATCACTTCCATCTAACTAAGATCCTGCCTCCACTGCTGTTATGTTCTTGTTAGGTATGCAATTCTTGTGGTGCTTCTCTCAACCATTTCTGGCTTTGCAGTGTTTCAGTGTGAAGGCCAAACCAGATCTGGCATTTGAGCACACCAGGAGAGGTTTGGTAACTTCTCTGTCCCCGGCTCAGTCCTCTGTTCTGTATGCATTAAGGAAAGGGATTGATGTGCCTGGGCCAGCGTGTCACACTGGGTAGTTTGTGTTGGCTTGGTTGTTCACTGGAGCAGTCGTTCAGGATCTCTGCTCCTCTGCATGGCAGCTCCTCACTTCTGTGCCAAAGAGATGTGACTTTATATTTGCATAATGTGTGAGGCATAATTGTCTCTTACATCCTCAGAGTATTCTCAAAGGCAATGGCACAGCAAGTTAATTTCATAGGATTCATCTATACTCAGCAGAGAGAGAAAGGGAACTGAAGTCAGCTTTGTTCCTCTTGCATCTCTTCTGCAGATTTTTGTCTCTTCAATGCTTCCTCTCAATCTTTCTTGATCAGTGTGATGTGTCACATTTTATGTTACTCCCCTGTGTTAAGATTTTGTGAGCAGAGTGTTAAGTATTTTTATTTCATAGCATTGAAACTCTTGCAGCGTCAGTGAAATTTATAAGGTAATTAAAAATATCCAATTAGTTGTTCAAGAGGTATTTATTTTCAATAGATTATATTGCTTTTCAATGGGAGTAACATTTGGCTGAGATGCCTTAAATAGCCGGACCACTTCTGTCTTCCTGTGCTGCAGCACAAAGTTTGCTCTCACCTTGCCTGGGGGCTGCTGCAGCTCCCAAGGCTCACAGACCCTGCAGGGGTTAGATTTCACCTGTACCCCTTTGTTTTCAGTGTCAAGTTTCTACAGTCTGTGCTTCCAGTATAGTTCCCCAAGCTTGTTGTTACACCTACCTGCCTGCTTTTCCAGTTGTCCCACCATCAGATGTGAGACTGAGAGAAACCTGTGCCCTGTGACTGACCCCCCACTGACGTTCTTTGAGGGCAGTGCTCCACTCCAAGCCTGTATGCTCATCCCTGTATGATCCCAGCCTTGAGGATCGATGGGTAGGGCAGTACTGTCCCTGTCAGTCACACTTGCACAGGGAAATCAAAGCAGCATCTACCAGCTGTGACAGTATTCAGTGTATGAGCAAGGAGCCCTTTTCCCCCTCCCTCCCTCATGACCCCATCTCCCTATTTCATGTACAAACAAAGGTAAGACATACTCTTTGCACTGACATCTGGATAAATTAGTTAATGTTTGCAGTGGGAGTATAGGTTAGCGCTCTTTCTGCTTCCCTGGTGAGAGTCTGCTGAGCTTCTGCAGAGATCTGTAGGGCTGAGGTTGGAGGTTGATTGAGACATTTACAAAACAGTCTTCCCTCAGTCGGGGCTCATTTTAATCTGGTTTATTTCAATCCATAGTCAGCAATGGGGGGGAGCATATGAGCATGAGCCTTTCAGTGATGTTCGTGCATCCAGAAGTGTGAAAATACAGAAGACAATGAACTTGATGAGGGAGCAGTAAGAATACTTTCATACAGTGTTACAAAGAAACCTAAAGTAAAATTTAGGTGCAAACCATTCCCACTTCTCTTAGCACTGGATGTAAAAACAATACACATTTTTAAATCATATTATAGTCAAATTGACTCCCATTATAGGAATTTATTTCATCAGAAATACTGTTCATCTCTCCTTTCTCCTTCCTCCATCCTCAGTATCTTTGTGTCTATTTCACTAGCGGAAAGCACACAAATTGGGTTCAGGAGCATTCATCTATGATGCTTTGAGAAAATTAAGCTTTTATTAACTCTTCTACTCGCAACTTCCCCTAATGTGGAGAGACAATAATATTATCATATTAAATAGATCTATATAAATGCCAAGTAGGTAACACTGGAGGAAGAGTATCTTATTATTAAAACATATTTCAAAGAGTTTCTGAACTAATTTTGTCATCAATGAATGGGAAACTTTAATCCAAATGACAAAAAATTCCATTCAAAAAGGTAAGATGATTCAACAGAAAAAGCTTGGAAGAACACTATGGATTTCCACAGACTGTGCTGTGGGTGCAGGAGTGCTGAGTGTTTCTGTGGCCAGAAAATCGGTGCATTACAGTGGGAGCAACTGGAGACCAGGCAACAATACAGAGGATGCCATGGAGATGCTGCAAGTTTGGTCTTATGGAGGAAAAGGTGTGAAAGGCAGCCAGGACTGGTATCTCGTGTACCGAAGAGGAAGGGAGGAGGCAAAATAACAGTGAGATGGCACTGGGAACAGGGAACTCTAGAGGAAAGATAAGAGCAGAGCAGACATCAGTGACACTGAGAAAAGAGGCTTTTTACACAGGAAAAGAAGTCGGTGAGGGGGGAAAGCAGAACAAGAGAAGGCAGGAAGGGCTGGCGTGAGGGGTGAGGACCTGCCCTGGAGCCAGGAGACTCCGGGGCACTGCCTTGAGAGAGGGCCGGCAGCAGTGAAGGAGGACCGAGAGCCAGCGTGTGTGTGATGAGGTTCTAAAAGAGCAGAGTAACACGTCAGACATTTTTCTTCTCCCAACAGCTGTGCTATTCCTGAGCTCCGAAAGTTTGGGGGTACAGTTATATCCTTGGGCATGTGCGTGCTCCCAGATCACTGGGAGTAATGTGAATGTGAGACACATCTCTGCGTCACAGCACAGGGGCATGGAGACACTTTTGAGCCCTTTTTAGGTAAATCAGTGCTGTATAAGCCATACGCAGAGCCAGTAGAGCTGCTTGTTACAGATTTTGCTGTTGCAGCAGCTGGGTATGCCCTTGGCCTTCCTGCTGCCTACCCTGGCTGCATGGGAAGGGCAAATTGGACTCTTGAGTTGGGGCATGTGGGGCCAGGGCATTACATGCTCCTCTTTCCTCTTACCTCATATCCTGCCAGTAGAAATACACACATTTTACCTGTGCGTGTATTAATTTAAGCTGAAGGACTGAGCAGACTCCAGGACTGGAGAGGTAAAAGAATAAATACCAGGCAGCTGTCTTTGCCAAATACTGTTCTGGTGAACTGCAGATTAAGAAGCCTCACAAATGGGCCACAAACATGGCTATTGTAGTATTTCTGATCAAGTGGACCAAGAGAAAAGCAAGTCTCCTGAGAGGCCTGGCATTACAGGAACAAGGGGACACATTCAGAGTGGCACAGCAGGAGTGCAAAACCAGAAACTATGTCTCTCTCCAGGGTAAACAAAAACTCTGACTTATAATGAGGTAAGATAAGAATAGAAAAACAATCTTAGTTTGAATTCCCTCTGTCAGCTTGCTTGGCAGTCAGTGCTGTTTCACTGTATATTTTAGTACTTATAATCTCCTTTGGTTCAGTTTGCAGACTATTGTATGCAAGATCTTTTTAACGAAGAATTCTGGTTTGACAACATGGAGGTTTGAGACCCATAAAATATCTGCTTGGAAAGCACTAAGGAGCAAAACAAGTCTCCTTCCTCCATCAGGCAGTGAAAAACGTCTCTGAAAGGTTTTCTGGTCTTTAAGCCATGGGCTCCCGGAATAATTTACTTTCTCCTGCCATGGTACTTTGTTCTTTTAACAGAAAAGATTTAGTATGTTACTCTTTGGCTGAGAAATCAATCGTATGAAATCGATGATAATTCTGCTGCCAGGTAATACTTATCCGTGTGAGTCAGTGACCTGCTGGTATTCTGCAAAAATAATCTACAGCAGGCAAATGCTGCAGTTTGAAGCAGTCATGGTTGGCTTTGCGCGTTTTACCATTTGCTGTTTTCATTAAAGCTGTGCGTTTTATTCTTGAAACTAAGAGGAGCCTGTGCCAGCCAGTGTAACCAGCAGCTGGCCTTTTGCTTCCTCTTACAAACGTCAAGCAGAAAAACACAACCTCATTTGGTTCTGGTGTTACGGCCAAGTCATTTTTCATAAGTGCACATAGCTAAATAAGGATGGTGATTTCCTGTTGCTGAGCCTGGTGCACCCATTAGAAGTGGTGCTGGACTCTCCCACCCTGTGGGACGAGCTGCCCGGTGCAGCCCCCAGGCACAGCGAGAGCAGTGTGACCGCGCTAGGGAAAAGGCTGGTGCTGCACCCTCCTTTCCAGCCCAGTCTCCTCCAGCATTAGTAGCAGTAAAAGTACAAATTGGCTTTTTCCAACAAGAGTGTTGCCCCATGGGGGTGCACCAAGACATTTGGACACTGACAGGCTTGTGTGTGTTTCCCCACCGCACAACTTTGGACCGCACAGCTTGGTAATGCTCTTCTGTCCCCTGGACCGGGGCTCGAGGCTTTACAGGAGAAAGGCACAGGCGTCTGAAGGAGGTGCTTTGGTCTGATGGGGTGTCCAAACACCCCTCTTCCTTTCCCTCAAGGGCACCACTTTATCAGCAGGGAAGGCAAGTTGGTCCCAGGGGAATAGGAGAGGCTGTTTAGCTCCAGTGAGAGGTGAAGTGTGTGGCTGGGTTGTCCTGACCGGTGGAAATGGACCAACAGTCCATTAGTAGCAAATATGCAGGCACACAGGTCTGAAGCAACAGGAGGTAATTTTTAGTTACAGCTTTGTAGTCACTAACTCCTGTAACTCTTGTATGTCTTCAATATACAGGAGCCACAAAGCCCTTGACACAGAGTGGCTGTGTAAGTACTAAGGCCTTGTGGATTTGTGTATGGCAACTGTTGTCCTTTTGAAGCCTGTCTGTGCCACTGAGGTTCTTGATGCTTCGCTGAAAATTAGAGACACACTCATTAAGATTTGGTCATGCTGGCCCAGAGCTGTGAAGGAACAGGGAGTGATCATGAGGCTTGCAGAAATGGAATGAGAACAGCAGCCTGTGACACTGGGACTCCTCACCCTATTGATGGAGAAAAGAGTTGAGCCTATGTACCTGTGTCTCTGCAGAGGACTGTGCAGCAGATACCGAAAGTCTGCAATATCTGCTAATAGCTTCAAGGAGGAAATAGATCAGCTCTCACTGAATATGGAATTCAAATTTTACTGCATTATGTAGCAGCTCCTGTTCAATCCACTGGCAAAATATTTTCTGAGTTTGCGGAGATTTGACAAAAATTCCCATTCCACAAAGCCAGTTGTGAGCACAGAATGTTTCTGCTTTCACATACAGCTTCAGGAGGAAAAACAGAATAATTCCTGCACAGGCAGCTGGGTTATGAAAACTGACAGAGCATTGCCTGTGTGAAGAGTGTTTAAATGACGCACAAGGGACTGGTTAGTGTGTAATATGCAAATGCAAATCTATCCATAAGGCATTACAACTACAGAATGTCTCACAATTATGCTCTTTTCTTGAGAAGTCTTTTCTTGTTATGGGTTCCTCCCCCTTCACAGCAGCAGGGCTTCATTTCCCAAGTGAACTGGTTCTAGTCCTTTATCCCCTCGCCACTGTTCTAAAACAAATGGACTGACAGCTGAAGGGATTGTCACCTCTTGTGATGTGCCTTAGAATCATAAAACAATTAAAGATTTTTTCAAGGACCTCTCAGATCATCAGGTCTAGGTTCGTTGTGCTACAAAAAGCATGTGAGGATTCTTCGCTTACTGGATGCTGGCCAGGTAGTCTGTGGGGTAAGTGGTGATCAGCAATGGCAATGCAATGTCAAGATTATCCACAAACACCATGTGCTCTTCAGTACAACAATCAGCAGGTAGAATTCAGGAAATCTTCTCTGCACTCTTCATAAACTGTATTTTTTCAGCTTTGTTAGATGAGCCTTGAAAATAACTTGCAATACTCCGTGTAAATTACTTCAGCCCAGAGACTGGAAGTGCTAAGACTCTCGTTTTCAAGTTCCTGGACAGATTGTAAGTGACAATGGAACTCAATTCACATCCAAAGAGTGCCTGTTGTTCGTTAAAAGAAATGGTATCAGACGTGTCACATCACCTCCCTCGTGCCAAGCTGCAGGTACTTTAGTGGCAGGATTCATTCTGACATTCGGGCGAGCCATCAGTGCTGTGACCCGGCTAAAGGTGACCTGCAACACAAGATTGCATGTATTGTGCTAGACCACGGAGTGCCAGCCAAGCCATTTTGAATCACAAACCAGCAATTTTGTTTAGCAGATATAATGGAAGGTTTTGTTCAGACTTATTCAGAGCAAACTCCATGAAACACAGATGATCGTGCTGACACAAGGTTACAGCACAGCAAAAGTGTGGGTAAGCAACAACCAAGGTAACTTTCAGGCAGATGTGGGCCTCATGAAACCACAGCGGAGAGGGGGATATTGTTTTTTTCTTTTATGGAGCAGGGTGTCAGCATCAACCTTGGCAAATGGAACACCAAGCCTTGACTTACAGATGCAGACGCCAGCTTGTGCCACCACTGTCACGGTGACAAGACACACCAGTCCAAGGGCCCACAAGGTCAGGCAGCAATGTGTGTGTACTCTTCCCCAGGGATACATGTGCCCAAGGCCAAGCCTTGTGCTCTTTTTGATGGTAATGTGGAATCCTCTTTCAGTCCTTTACAGTGAGACACACTCATGCTGGTGTTGAGTAAGTGCAGAAAGATGGGACCAGCTGAAATGTAGCCAGGTAATGGCTTTTGATACCTGCTTTTCAGGAGAAATATTAACAAATTACATGGGACAAGCACACGTCTGAAATGGCACTCAGTGAGCTCTCACATTTGCATTTTGTAGTGAAGTTAAGACATTTCTGCTGCAGTGTGAGATAAAAGCAACTCACTACAGTCTTGTTTGTGCTACCAGCCATGTTGGTGTCCCAGCTATCTCTTTACACACAGGTGATGATATTCCCCCTAATGCTGTTTAAAGACTCCAAGATATTTTCACAGAGTCACAGGATAGCTGAGATTGGAAGAGACCTCTAGAGATTGTCTAGTCCAACCTCTTCTGAGGGCTGCATTTGTCATTTTTTAATTGCATATTAAAAATGAAAAAATGTCAGAAGAGGAACATTAAAGAGTTCTGTTTCTCATTAAAACAGGACAGCTAATGCACATACAATATGTTCAGTGACAGCCATTAACTAGTCAACAAATCATCATCCAGAATACCACAATTACTGTCTAACATGAGTGAATGGCTGTTGTGCAGTGTCTCGTGCACATACAGCACATACAGACTAAATCTGAAAGATAGCATCTATACAAGCCCATTGTGGATGTCCATTGCACCTCAAGGTTCTACAAGCAGATGGTCTTTTAGAGGTTTTTAATTGGTGTCACAAACACATTCATGGGCAATAATGCTTAAAACGGCATTCTGTGTTTCTGGAGTACGCCCCCTCCTGGGGTCACAAAGGTATTCACTGATACTGGATTATGCTCCTGCAAGATGGTTCTTGTCCTGTTTTGCCAACGGGGATAAAAAGTCAGAGGAGCTGCTGTTTGGAATGCCATTTCCATGGCAAAACCTACAGCTTCTCTCTGCTGAGCCATGGTCCTGCGACAGAGTGCAAAATTACCCTCCATGACAACCCAAAATCTTTCCAAGGACACAAGGACTGAAGAATCCACAAATGCATAAAGCCTGGACTAATTAGAAGATGATTTTGCTAAAAATATTTCAAATCTCAAGCCTTATATTTAAAACAGTGTAATTTCCCAGATAGGAACCCAGTCTCATTCCTTCATGTCTGTGATGCCTAAATCATTGCCACATCTGACTTTCCCCAAGTGGGAACTCGAATCTTCTGGTGGCTCACAAAGTCTGCCTGTTTCTGTTTTGCTCAGTATTGAGGAAAAATCAATTGCTCCAGATGTAGAAAACCATGTAAAATCAAAACACAGTGATGTGAAAGCAAGACCTTCTGTTGCCATGTTTCGGACTAGAGCTTCAGTGTCCTGAAGGAGGGAAGACTGTCACAGCCAAGGTGACCATGCTGGGTCCTGTCAAAGGGAAGATCCATCAATTAAGTTCAAGGTGTGGTATCCAGACAGAATCAGAGGGACCTCATGGACATTCAGTTGAGCTGGTCTAGCTTTTCTTGGTTCCTCCTCTATTCCTCTGGATAAAGAGGAATTCAGCTTCATGACATCCACGTGGCTGGATATGGGGGTAGTGTTTTCTATTGCTGTAACTTCCTTAACACACATGGCTCCGTTCCAAAATGCTGCTGGGTAGACAGAATGATGTGCAAACTGAGATCCAGGGAGTAAGTATACTTGTTATAGCTAAAAGGACTGCATACTAACTTGTCAGAATAAATGTTTGCCAAGACCATTGTTAATTCCCAAAACTTTCTGAAAATGAAAGAGAGTATCAGCCCCAGCAAAATGTGATTGAAGTTAACTGCTTTGACGTTTCTTGAGGAAGTCTTTGGATAATTTCTCAGCCATGTCTGTGCATACTGCAGAATTAAATATTTGTTACAACTTTACTGAGTCGCAAATTTCTGCGATACCTTGGTTATAGATTTCAGTGACATGGGTTTGTCACTCATTAAAAACAGGGCATAATTAAGCTCCCTTTTGACATATTCCATGAGTTTGGCTCTGCCTCCAT
Source organism: Mystacornis crossleyi (assembly GCA_013400655.1). NCBI lineage: Eukaryota > Metazoa > Chordata > Aves > Passeriformes > Timaliidae > Mystacornis > Mystacornis crossleyi. The sequence goes on along the minus strand of VYZQ01048154.1, from coordinate 19,663 downwards.
TTTGCAAGTGAATCCTATTTATATGCTGTTCTCTGACGTACTTGGACAGCTAGTCATACAAATAGCATTTCTACATCTTTCCAAGAAATAAATAATAGAAAAAAGGAGAGTCCTGCTGTCAAGAGATTTTGTTAGAGTTGATAACTTTCAATATTGCAGGAGGTTTTTTGCTTGGCACTCTGTGCTGTAAACAGAACTGGCAATAAGCCACTCCTGTGAAGTGGGTTAAGTTCTGTTATAATAGAAGAAGATGTCAGAAAGTTATAGGAGTAAGTCCTAAACTGACTGGAGATCTGAACGCACCGTTTCCTCCCCCTGTTCTCCCACGCAGGTGTTGCATGTGAGAAGAGGCTGTTTTGAAGTCCCTGAACCCTCTTGCAAGGCCTTTGATTTGCTGAATTTCTCACTGTTCTTCCTTTTGATTTGATAACCGTGTAAGAGGTTAAACTAGGACATTTGGTTGCCTCTGTGTAGCAGTCTGCATTTCAAAGGTAGTTGGAAATAGACATTAGAAGGTTTTACTGTACCTGAGCTGTATCCTAATCAGCTTCATAGATGATTTTTCTCTCAAAGTCATCACAGAGAAGAGGAGATTTTATTGTTCTAGACATGAGAGGCAAATGGTAAGACCCACAGTTCCCTGTGTAAGTTGCTCTGCCAACCTCTAGTAAGACATCTAACACCTCCTCTGCTGTAATAGAGCTGTCACTGGACAGGGAGGATTTGAATAGTGACTTGCTGAGAGGCCAGCCATTGTGCCTTAGAGACCAAACCACATGGATTTTTCACAAATGAGCAACTTCATAAGGAGTTCAATATTAATTTTTCCCCCTGGTCTGTGTAATATCCTATTCTGTAGCTTCCTGTGATTAGGAGAAGGTTTGGATGGAATCAGACCCCTTTTCTGGCTCCATGTGGTCTCTAATTAAATGTTTCAGTTAGTCTCTTTGGTCTCAACTGACTCGACTTTTCCAGAAAGTACAAGCCATCTCCCTCAGCTCCCCTCTGTAGGACTTCAGCCATCCAGAACCTACAGAAAACTCATCTGGATCACTGTTTGTGTGGCTAAAAAGTTTTTACAACTTTTTCACATAGGCCGAGGATAGTGCTGTGTTGTTAAAATCATCTTTCCTTGCTGTCTTGCCACAACATTCGCTTTCTGGAAATGACATTGTTGGCAATGGGACAGTGGAACTTTGGAAAAGTCATTAACACAGCCTGCCCTTCCTGAGCAGGTATCCCCTTGCAAGCCATCTGCTCAGCCTGGAAAAGCTTTGTTCTTCTCATAGGTCATCTGAGGATTTGAGAGGAAAGAACACGATCAAAACCACGCACTCACAGCACTTTATGGCAGGCTAACAACCAGCCCAGACCTGCCATCAAAGATGCAGGAGCAGGAGTCAAACTCAAAGCTGATGTGGGATGGCAATAAAGTCTGCTGCATGAGCAAACTTTGTCAAGAGGACCAATTGTCCAGTCAGTTCACAGGGAAGCACCAGTTGCTCAGAGAAGAGCCAGACCCTGTAACAGGCAGATAACAATAGACATTAGAAAAAGAGAAAGATGGTTTTGGTTTTATAAGATATGAAAGTTGGATTTGAGACTGGAATTAAAAACAATGGTTGCAGTTGTGCCTTTGCCAGTAAAGGATCATTTCTGTACAGATCTTCAGTGATGCAGCTCAGAAAGGTGATGTTGAGTGTGCAGGAAGCTGGGAGCGCAGGTACTGGTGCTGTTCATGAATACTGAGGGCTCAGCCCTCAATGGGGCTCATTTATCCTCTTGCACAGAGAGGTGGAATTCCTCATTAGCTGGGTCATTGCTGCTTGGCCTTGTCCTGTCCTTCCACAACTCCTGAAACATTATTCTCATCCTACTAATACCAGACAGGAATACAGATCTTGTTTCAACTCTTCTGTTCTGAAAGTAATGCAAAGTATTCCAACACTTTTGTTTTCTGCTTTTTGATGAGTGAAGAACTTTTCCCACCTTGACTGATGTTTGAACTTAGCTTGTGCTGCTGGTTAGTAATTCCAGACATTGCAGAAAGAAATACTTAGCCGTAGACATATGTCACAGTCTGAAATTAAAGCTCAATTTAGTTTAATTGTCCTTGATTTTATCAAGCATTCAAAATGATTGACTGATTCCACATGCAGAAAATAAAAACAGAGAGCAGCTCAGAAATGTCTTTCTCTTTATGGTAGTGATTTTATACAGTTTTCTGGTCTTCCAAATGGTCTTTTTTTTGTTGCTGTTCTGAACTTGATTAAATCTCTTTAATAAAGGCTACTTTGGTAGTTTAAGAGCCCAGCATAATTTGTGCAAAGGCATGGAGTAGTTTCCTAGCCCTGGATGAACATGGCTTGGGGTGATGATAGTTTTTGTATTAGTTTGCTAATATTTCAATGTTCCCAGAAGAGGCAGGTGATTTGGAGACCTGTTCAGCTCAGACAGGATTAATAGATCCAGCTCAGCAATTAGTCTTGGCCTTTGAGTGAAAGTGACATCCTCACACTTTCTCTAAAATCACGTGGCCACTTCAGGCTGTTCTGGGAAGATTTTCCAGAGATAACCTGATTTTTGCAGTATCATTCTGTTCACAGAAATTCTGCTGCTGCTGTTATTGCTGCAGAACCCAAGAGCGAGTGGGATGAGAAAGCAAGAAGCTGAGGGACGTAGTTGCAAGAACCGTTACAGGTTTTTTATTATTTTATTAATTTCTGATCTTGTGTCCAGGAGCCCCCATCAGGGCCTGGGACCCATTGACAGAAGCCATGCTGTGAAGAGCTCTCAGTCTGCTCTGAGAAGGGAAGGAGGTAAAAACCAGTGGTGGACTGAAATGACATCTCCTTCCACCACAGTGGAGGAGGAAGAGAAGTGAGTGGATACACCCTGATTTGCAGCAATGCAGGGAGAGATGGCAGGTCCTGCTTCATGTACCAAGGCAAGCACTGAGCAGGCAGCAGGGAACGCTGAGAGTCTGTGTTGTTCGGATGGATGTGGCTGCCTGCTGGTGCCTTCAGCCTCTTGGGTGCTCTGAAGCTGTCTGTAATATCAGTGGGAGGTACGTGTCCTACAGGATCCTAGTTTGCACACTCTAAATACTCTTTGGACCGGACATCATCCTTTTGTTGCATCAGTGCCTGAGGTAATTTAGCTGAATATGGCTCCAAGGCTGCTAATAGCTTTTCAGCTTGCCAGGAGATCTTTAGGTCTTTATCCTGCTTGTGTCCTAGCCCAGTCTCATGCTTATTTGTGTGGTGTCTGACTGTCCTAGCTGGGCATGTTGAGCCCATGCAGACAGGATGTGCATGCAGAGTGTGTTGTGCTTTCCAGAACAACCTGGCTCACTGTAATTTTTCAGAGCTGAGTCTGTTGCAGAGCCCTTGCTCCAGTAGGATCTGAGGATCCTGTGAAAAAATGGAGGGAAGAAGCAGGCTCCTGGTACCTAAGGACTTCATGCAGCCGTGTTCTGGATGCTCTCCTTCCCCAAGCTCCCCAGACCTGAGGAGGGAGCAGTGTACTCAGTATCCACGGTGGCAGCAGCCGGCCATCTGGGAGCCCTCCTTCTGCAGGGCCTCCTGGTCAGTTGGCCATATCTGGGCCATTACATAATGGCAGACGTGTCCAAGGGGACAGATGGCAGCTCTGCCAGCTGGACAGCTCCTCTGACCTGCACGCTGCTCCTCTGGGGCTTGGGAAAAGGGCCAGGGGATGCCGTGCTTCTCCCATCAGGAAGTCAGTGGCAGTGGCCTTTACTCAGCATCAACTGATCTCCTTTACAGAGCAGTGAAAGTATTTTATAAGCTATCTCTGGATAAGCTTTCTCTCCCAAATAGTTCCAGACAAGATGCTTTTTCACTTACTAAAGATCTGAGGATCAAGTCCTCCATTGTTGGAAACTGTCCTACTTCCTTTGATTCCTGAGGAGCTGTAACAGACGATACCAGAAGAGGATGTGTTTCCTTAGTTTCTTCTTAATGGTAGGAAGGAGGTGAAATTTTCTTGCTAGGAATTGCTGCTTTTTTTTTTTATTCTTTTGTGTAAAGAGAAGGAAATAATGTAATACAAAATTTTTTGAAAATTTGTAGTACATGAATTACCTGTTTTACCTTCCTTATTTTTTATAGCTTTGACATAAGACATATGATTCAATTTGGATTAAAACAGAAATAAGCTCATTTTGTTCCTACACATTTCTTCAAAAGCCTGCACATTCTGCTTTTGATATTTTCCCACCAGATTATTTCTGAAGGGAATATGTCTGCCTCTGGTTTTTAAGACATTTAGTGGCTGTTTTTGAAAGCTTCAGAACTAATCTAATCCATTTTATGTGTGCATATGTGTGTGCATGCATGGAAGTCTGTATTTGTACATGAAAAGCTAACTAGAATGTCAATATACCAGTAGATCTGCAAATTTTTTCGTATTTTGTGCACTATTTTCAGTCTCTTTTGTTTGAAGGTTCTGGAAAACATTAGACAAAATAAGTTTGTTGAGGTTTGTTGCAGTCAGAGCATTGGTGAATATAAGAGGCAATGATCACAATTCTTTCCATACAGATGCATTTATTTAGATTTGTTCATAGACCAGAAATGCCCCCGATACACTTTGTGGTATGTCATGCTTTGGATATCTCTAAATTCATTTGGGGGTATTAAAAAATAAAAGTAGCCAAACTGATTCCCCAACTCAACCAAAGAGTAGCCATGCAGAATTCAGTGACAGGCCAGCCCAGAGAAACTCACCTTGCAGCTCATCCTTCAGCCATTCCCACCTTCACTCTCTCCTTCACCTCTCCAGTAATGCCACATCCCAGATGAAGGGACAACCAGCCCTGTATCTTGGGATTATGAACTGTGAGCAAACAATCCAGCAGCTCTGTGAGATTCAAAGCAAGGCCCCTTGGGCAGCACAAGTCATGTTCTGAGGCACGGCATGCTGTCCATGTACCTCTGCAGTGCTTTCCAGCCATGGGCAGAGGCCCAGGAGGGAAGGGAGAGGACCCTGGGGGTGCCTGTCCCTGCAGTGGCTCCAGGACCCTGCATCGTGGAGACACACAGGCAGCCACCTTGGCACCTGGCTGTGCTCTCACATCGGCGAGGCAGCAACATCCCACTTGCTATTCTTGTTCATGCAGTTTTGACTGGCTGCTTGCACTACCCCAACGGCCTGAAAAGTGATTATTTCTACTGATGGCACCACAAGACCTCCTGGCAAAGTGAATGCTGCTTCAGCAGCAGATTCCCTTTCCCGAGGGCATAGAAACCTGTGTGACATGGCGCAGCACAGCTGGAAATCAAGTGCCAGCCTCCTTCAGACCGGGCATGGGTACAAAACAGGCTCGGCTACGGCACAAAGTCTGCAGTGGAATTGCCACTGTTGCGAATGCTGAAGTTGCCCCTGAGCAGCCATGAAGTTTTTCTTCAAAGTCACAGTAAGTGTGACTGAGCATTTCCCTGAAAATAAGTCAGCTTTGCTCATGGTAGAGCAGGGTGACGTGCAGGCACAACAGCAAACACCCATGTTTTCCTTGGCATGACTCTTCTCATCTCCTGGGGGATCAAAGGCACCCAGTCTGCCTGAGAGTGTCTCAAGCTGAAATCCAGCCCTTGCTGCCAGACTGAAAACTGCCCAGGGAAGTAGGAGGGATTCATGAACCCCCTGTGCCTGTGATGGCCTTGGTCACTGTGAGTTGACCTTCTGGAGGCTTCCGCCCACATCCACCATATCCTGAGGATTCAGAGAAAGCTGGCCTTTCACTGAAAGGGGCTTCTTCAGGCAAGGAAACAGAAATTTTAGCTGACTTCCCTTCCCTCCCCTCCCCTCACTATCCCCAGCTGCCATTTGGGAGAACATTCCCCCTATGGCCACAGCCTTTTCTGGTATGGAAGCTTGCTCTGCCAGGGATCAGTGGAATCAAGCCGGTGGCAGCAATGGAGTACAGCAGAGCCCAAAACATTTGTGGCCAAGGTGGCTTTCATTGTGTTCAAATGGCTTGGAAAACGTGCCATTAGGGAGAAATGACTTCCCCGTTTCCTCTCCCCACAGTCCCTCTTGGTTCGATGCGCTCTTTCGCACGATTGCTGCTCACTTAACCCAGGACCCCAGGCTGCCATCCAGAAACATCTTCCCTGAGCTGCTGCTGCTGCTGCTGTGGGCACAGACCTGCGTGTGCTAATGCAATGCAGAAGAGCCATGAAGCTCTCATCTGTCAGCCCTAGGTAGGAATTTAAATTAAACCTAATTTAGCTTGGTGCTCCCTTTTGATTTATTGGCAGACGTTTCTCACTGTTTGAGCCTTGTTAAATTTCTAGCAAACACTTCACTGACCAGCTGTTCCTATTAAGTCAAAAGAGTGCTGCAGAGTGGGGTCATTGCCGCCTCACTTTTGGTGGTTCTCGTACACAGTCCCCAAGAACTCTCTTGGGGAGGGAATTATACCCATCGCTCCATATGTGAGTTGCCTGGCTAATGCCAGTGAAACATTCTAGGTTTTGTGCCTCTGTCTCTCCCAGTTCTCACATTTTTTGTGCTATGAACCAACACAACACCTCATGAGCTTCCTGTCAACTGATGGGGCAGGATCATTTTCCACTTCAGGCCTTTCTTCTCGCCATGCCACCCTGCTTGCTGTGAACCAGTCAGTCATTTTCAGGTGTCTGCGGAGGCAACCTCTCAGGTCTGCAGTGCAGTTGCAAGCATTAGTCATTTAGAAGTCAGACTTTGTTGCTGTACTTACAGATCTCAGTGAAGAAACTACAAAAAGAGGATAGCTTTAGTATCCAAGCACATCTCATACATGTAGTAAAGATGCCAGAGCTTTGAATTCTGCTTATTTATCACGGTAATGCTATTTTACATTTAGATTGTGTCTCCCTACTGAAGGATACCAGGGTAGCTTATAAACAACATACACACTTTAATAATACATCATGGAAACACAGCATCCTCTGGGGTGGCCAGAAAAACCCGAGGAGAACTCAGTGCATAGCATGGAAAGAAACTTGTCTCAAAGCAGAAAGAGAAGTCACGACGCTTATGCAACACTGTTAGAACTATACTGCTGTGGAGAGGAAAAAACCCAAACAACACTGTTTTTTAAAGTTTTCATCAAAAAGCCAATACATGGTGAACTCTGTGGAATTCAATTTATCGAGCTCTCAGGATCACAAGTTAGGTCAGCCTTGCCAGGAACTGATGCAGTTTGTAAGTAATCCAAACTCAAGGTGTCAGAGCACTGTTTTTTTTCTCTGATCTCTTGCCTTGCTCTTGCTGTTGTTTATTCATATGGCACTGTATAGTTGTGCTTGGGGCAGGAAAGACACTACTTCCACCCCTGAAGTAGCAATTTGATTTAAAACTGAGAAGGCTTAGGAACCTGAGGACTCTCCTTTGCACTCCACGTGTGGAGTTAGTAACTAAACCCACACATTTGTTTAGAAGTGTGTGTGTGTGTGCGTGTGTTATTGGCGTTAGGAAGCATCTTTGCCCTTCCCTTCCAGCTGAATTGAGTGTGTCATGCAGGCAACAGTCCAGTGTCGAATCTGGGCCAGGACTTTTGGGAAGTCAAGTGGATGACTGCCATTCAGTGCTGAGAACAATGGAAAAGCTGTTCCTGACTTGCATTTGGAAAAGGTCCTTCCACCAAAATGGGTGAGACTGTTCTACTCTTCATTCAGCAAACTCTTAGCAACTTGTTTTGAGTGAGATGTTGGAAGATTTTGTTGAGCCCACACCAAAACCAGGGCTTTTTCTAGAATGTACATTCTGCTGTTGCAAATGCTAGATACATTGAAAGACTAGCTGGGAGCCCTTTGTCTTTCCTTTAACCTGTTAATTGAAAAATGATCCAAAATGGATTTTTGAAACTCTCTTACAGGAACCTGTATGCAAACATCAAAATGGAAGAGACTAATACAGTATTTAAAATTTAGACTCAAAAGATTTAAGAACACAAAATAAAATCCTGCTTGCAGTAGGGAAGACATCATCCATCTCTGCCCTGTCAGCCATAGTTAGAGTTTGTTAGCTCCCATTAAACTCTTTGCAGATCTGAGCTTGTCATCCTCTTTTTAATTCTAGGCAGGTAGCAAATTGGCTTAAAAATGTAGATGCTGTCCTGATGTATATGCACCACTGCTTCTGCCTTCTGCCTTCTGCCTTCAAGCATCTGATGGCATCCATTAGATTAGTTATCATGTTAATAAGTAGATTTTAGAAATGCAGCATGTTCACAGCTCTCACTTGGACAAAATCTCAAGTGATTAGAGGCTTCTGTCTAGATATATCAGGGAATTGACCTCCACCCCAAAGTGTAACTTTGAGCTCATTTTATCTGCCACAGAGAGGGGAATCTTAGTGCCCTGGTAGCAAGTAAAATTGAAAGGTACTTGGGAGATTAGAGGTGTCTCTGTCTGATGCTGAATGCCCATGCCTGGTGAAGAAAGGTGAGGGTGTTTATCAGGCAAGATGCGTTTTTCTAGGGAGGGAATAAGGAAGCAGCCTTTCTGGATCTTTCTCAAGGTAGCAGAGGATTCTTGTCCCTGTTATTTCACACCCCTAGTCCAGGTTATGGGCAAGGTTGTCCATGCACGATGTGGAGACAGAGAGGACTGTCTGTCAGTCATGTATGAGGAGCTGGGGGCTCTTTGTGGTGGTAATGGAAGTTCTAGTTAAAAAAATTAGCCATCAAACTGAAGGAATGGTGATTTCCACCCTCTTTGGTATGGAATCAGCCCCTCTTTGCATCCTGTTAAATCTCCTCTGCCAGAGATGACTCATCCCTGAGATTCATAAAAATACTTCTGAAGAGCTGAGAGGTTTTTTTTTTCTCTTTTCCTTTCTTTTTTTCATTTTTACTGTTGAAGTGGACTCATAGCACTGAGTATATATTTACAAAATTATTTCCTAAGGCTATTTCAGAATCCTGCTCTTTAATTCCACCATACTTTTAGCATAAATGTGTCTGTGACACAGGGGATACCATGTCAGCAACGTGGGTAAGAAACACACTTGCAAAACCTGAAATTATGTTCAATATTTTTGGAAAAGGGACAGGAATCTCATTTTCTTTTGTAACAACTTGGTAGACACAGGCTTATCTAGGTTGCTTGCTTATTGCGAAAGAGAGGACTGATCAGTTAGCCACTGCCTCATGTGCACAAGACAGCTGGGTGGGGAGCATCTTCCTTTATAGTATGGGGTCTTATTAGGGGGCACCAGAATCCTGCAGTGAAAATAATGCCATTTTCTCTTACGTGGAAAGAGATGCTGCAGGCCAGCATTGTGAGCACTCCCCACGGTCACTGGGAGAAGGTACCTGTGCTGCGAGGTGTTGTTACGTCGCGTCGGCACCAGGGAGTGGAGAAATTTGCTTCCCGAGCATTTTCTGTATTGCATTATCCATCAGAGCTGTGGTATGGGAGCTGACTGTGAGTTCTGTGTGCAGGATGAGTCACAGCAGACTCAACCTGCTGCAGATGGGGGTACTCAGAAAGCCCCGGCCCCCAAGAGGCTCTATGTGGGTGACGACCTAAGCAGTTTTCTTCCCTGTGGAAGTGAACAGCAACCAGTCAAGTGGCATCTTGGAATGAGTCATCGTTGTACTGAGCAGCATCATTATTTTGGGAATTAACCGATGGGAGCACATGCCCATGTATTATAGAGGGCTTAACAATAAAATCTACACCATTATAACCAAACTTCTCAGGGTCTGGCAGAGAGCAGGCAAACTGTGAAGTTTCTATTTGCAAATGCCTTATTGATGTTATTCCAGTGCTTCTACCATTATCTCTTGCACACTCTCTATCTTTCCCTGCCACACATTTAGGAAGTAAATAGGCTCATCAGACACATGTTCCATTTTATGAGAGCAGAGATGCGTACAAGAGCGCGAATGAATATGAATAGCCCATTTTTGGCAATATCCAAGCTTTGGAGCTGATTTCTATGACTCAGAAATAAATACTGTGCTAAAAGGGCTCCCATAAAAATATGGAGGGTGAAAGTAATGGGGAAAGGAGGAAACATTCTTCTCAGAAAATGGCTCTCCCTGAGACAGCTTCCTGAGACATGTGGCAAGTTTCGATGTGGGCCTGGTTTGCATGGCAGCTCTTTGGGCTTGTTGACAGCTCTCTGCCCAGGGAGCCATGCCACTGCTTCACACTGGACGAATGTCTTCAGAATGCAGCAAAAAATAGACTTGTCTTTGAAGGGAGAAAAGATGAAAGAGAGTCTATAAAATTCCCAGCAACTGAAATAATAATTCTAAAAAAGCGCCATACAGAGCTTTAATTTCCTTTCTGTTTTGGTTTTGTTTTGTTTTGTTTTTCTTAACACTTTCCCTGTTTCACACTCTCAGTCTTAAATAAGAAGATGGCCTTGAATACTGCATTTTCACACTTGACAATAAAAATTATTTGACTAGTTAGCATTACACACAAACTGGGAATAACTGTAAGCCTAATAAGGCAAGGAACACCCCTAATATTTAGGTTTTTACCTGTGTCGGCTTTTTAGGAATGATTTTTAAAGGAACTATTTCTCCTACCACGTAGGCCATAAGCGTGTCACATTACTACCAAACTATGGGAAATCATCCATGCACCAGGGCTGGTGTAAAATGGGCACCCAGAAAGCTGTCGGTTGTGCTGGATTGTAATTCCAAATACATCAGAGTAAAGGGCTTTTTTTTTTTTCACTGCAGAATTTTGATGCCCCATGCTTTTTGGTAGGGGGCCTGTTAACACTGCGCAGAAGCCCATAGGCATATCTCTAGCCCTGTGGATCCCAGATCCTCACCATCTCCCCCAAAATCTAGGCAGCTGTGGAGATCAGCTGTTTCTTGTTAATTCTTGGAGCTCATCGAAGGGTGACTAGAAAAGGAATCCATTTGTGGCAGATGGGAAATGCTGCTCTGCTGGACTATGAATGCTATTTTGATAGCAGTGCTGGTTTTGCAGGGCTGCCTCTGTCTAGGTGCTACTAGTCCACACGGTGTCCACTTGTTCTGCCCATTGTACACTAAAAATGATGTGTGGGATGCCCCAAAGAGATCTCAGAGGGATTGTGCCTTCACAGGCCGTGCCTTCAAATGTTCAATAGTGGCCCTTCTGACCTTGTAGCAGAGTTGATCCAAGTGTGCCAAGCTGAGAGAGCCGTAAGCCATACTTTGTAAAATAAGATGTAGAACAAGTTTCTTTTAAAACTGTCTTTATTAAATCACAGCCAGGTGTTTCTGAAGTGGCCTGGAAGGAAGAGAAGGCTTGAGCACTGCCTGGACTGACTGACCAAGCAAGGAGAGGAGGAAGGTTTTGGGTCAGCTCTTCCCCTGGCACTGGTTGATAATGCTTTCTACTAGTGGAGATTATTGTGACAGGGTTAAGAGTTTTATTTAGCAAGCCTTTACTCCTTTCTTTATTTTGGTATGGTTTTACCTGGAAGATTAAACTAGAAAGCAGTGTTCCTACAGTGAACAAATACATCATAGGAACCAGAAACTAGAAAGGCTTCAGACCTGGTCAGCCTTTGGAATTCTGCCGCGCAAATAAAACAAGTCTTTGAGAGGAATAGTGTGGGTTTTGTGTCCAGCTGCCAGACAGAGGGGTGCTGAGAGCTGGACCTGGGTCTAACTGTGAACCTGCTGTGCCAAAGCCCTGGATGGGGAGGTAGGGACCCACTGATTCTTTCAGGGCAGATGGGCAGGGGATGCCTGGTCTCAGGGGGTGCGCTGGCCTCCAAAGAGCAACAGGGAGGAAAGGAAGGATCTGTCCTCAGGTCCTGGGCTGTCAGAAACAGATTTTCAGGACTTGACTGCTAAGCTACTGCTTGATCATAAGTGGATTCAACTAGAAGCTTTTGAGGGTTTAGAGAGTCCTTGTTCCATGGAGGAAAGTGCTCACTACAATTACTCATTGGTTCACTGTGGCCAGAGAGTGAGTAAAAGACACAGAGTGATTTTCCTGTAGCAGACAGCAGGTTTTTGGTGTACCTGTTACAAGCCTCTGGTCCCTCTATGAACCCAGGGTTAATTTAGGAGGGAATTAATCTTTTCCATAGGGGTATCTATAGTGGCTTTGGGGAAGGCTTTATAGATCTGCAGGTATCTGTGTGTACGTGGTAAAACACCAAAATGCCCCCTTCCTCCTGAGGGGAAAAGAGCCCATGTTTGCAAAAAGACCCACTCCAGACTGCCCCAGACTATGTCACAGCCCTGCCATGCCACATCCTGACGCGGCCAGCCCTGCACGTCCCTGCCCCGCCCCTGGGGCTCCCTGCACCACCCCAGGCCCTGGACTCCATGTCACCCCCTGGGGCCATCAGCCCCTGACCCATCAGCCCTACAGCAGGGCCAGTCTCCACCTCCCCACAGCCCTTCCCTACTGGCCATGGGCCCGCTGAGCCAAGCGCATGAGCAGGTGCACGTCCCAGCCTGAGAACAGGCTCCTGGTAAACAGTGAACACACTGCAGGTGACATCCCAGGCACAGGATCCCCCGGCTACCTTCTGTCACCACAGTTCTCCTGCTGTGCTGAAATCTCTCAAGTCAGGGAAGAAATACCTGGCTAGGTCGTGGAGGGAATGCTGTCATCTATTAAACTTCGAGCAGAAGACTTTTCTCTGAGAGTTGGTTGCTAATTTGAGACAAGTGGTTAATGAGGTGTAGGCATATACCTTCATCCAACTATCTTGTACCGTTTTGTTCCCTGGAATTAGATGTGGCATTCACTTCCAGCACCCCTGAGAGCAGTGTGCTGGGGGTTTGGGTTTAAGCATACTGGGCTTGAACTGACAAGGCAGCAGCACTGCTGCATCTGTTCCATCTGGAGTTGTATGATACTGATTCACTTTTATTTTCCCCCTACAGCTTCAGCTGCTGGAAATAAAGGGGTGTAAAGAATGTCATTCCTTGTCATTGTGGTTACAGAAAATCCTGGAAACGCAACTGAGAGTACGTGTAGCTTCAAAAATCAGGAACCTAAACAAACAAAACTGCGCAACATTTATTAATAAATTTCAGTTAAGTCTCCCTGGTTTCAAGCCCAGTTACACTACTTCTCTAGGGGGAGGCAGGAGGAAAGTGAATTTATGACTGTTGAATGTTTGAGCCTGTCAGAATTGTATTGCGTACTACAAAAAAATGGATGGCTAGAAATAAATTTGGGTGTGAATAAGCTGTTTCCTCCACAGGTCTGGTTTACACTGGCAGGGTATGCTTAACGGTTGACTGGAGAAAAAAAAAATGTGACAGACAGGATGGTTTCTTACAAGCTCCTCAGGGAATTTAAACACAAGCTTTGTTCTTCTTCCCTTTAATTCACCCTCTGGTCACTGGCAAAATAATTTAGATCCAAGCTTTGGGTTTAGGGGAATTGCTGGTAGAAGGGGAAGGGTTAATCTGTTTATTTGAGTTGTTTTTCTGTTTATTTTGTTTTACTTTTTTAAGCCCTGATGTAAATTATCCGTTTTGGCAAGTGAATGAGAACAGTTGCATGTACTTGGTATTTTCTGTCACATACACTATTATTAGTAAGAAACACATTTCCTTTTGGGGTGCTAAGGACAAAAATAAGGCTGTTCACATTACCACCCCCCTTATTAACTCTGTTAAAGCAATTGTGCTGGCATTTAAGAGAACTGGCAAATTTGTTCAGCGGCAAATGTGATGCATTCAACGTTCTTTTCACATGAAGAAGAAAACAAGAGCTTTAAAGCACAGGGAACATAATAGCCAAGCTTTGGTAATGATTTCTAATATTTTAAAGAAAGAAGAAGGAAAAAATACCTCATTTAGTTGTTTCGGTGTGAAGGAAAGGGAACAGCTCTATTACCCAAAATCTGCTCTGGAGCTTTCAGTGCTGCTTGGTGCACATTTTCTGTCCACGTGTAGACAGATCTGCCTTCAGTGACAACTCACTGAGCTGTGGCTTAGATTTTGTGTGCAATATGGACAGTATTGCTTCATCATCTAAGCACAAGGAGTGGATGTGTCTCCACAGCACAAAATTTGTCCCCTTGTGGGGTAGGATACCTTCTCTAAGAATGAGTCCTGTCATGATGCCCACATGCTGTTGAGCTCTTTTCTTTTGGTAACAGTGCCATCACCAGTCATAACAACATGGTGGCTTGTTGGGTCATGTTGCTGAGTACCCAAGCAATTCAGATCATGGGCTTCTGAAATTTGCTTCCTTTCAAGGTGCTTTGCTCATTGGTGTTGGCTTTAAATTTGGCCCAGATTAGGCTGGTTTGAAACTGTTGTGGTATTTTCCGACTTTAATCACACTTCCTTTTCCACTGGTACTGATTAACCAGAATTCTTCGACTCTCCAGAAGAGACTTTTTTGTGCTCATCCCTCACTACTTGTCCTTGTCTACTTGTCACCATTTGTTGTGGAGAAAGTTGGTGGTTCTAAAACCAAGTAGGGGTTTAATGTTGCCTCTCAACACTGAGAGGACTAAAATGCAGTGGTGCAAAGTGCTGTGGTAACTGAGGTACAGGACATTTGTTTACTTTTTTTTTTAAACCAAAAATGCCCAAGAAGCTGGTAGTGATAGCAAGCAAAATGCCTCTTTCTGGCTGATGGGGACAAAAAAGTCACAAAGATAAGGCAAAAAGATAGAGAAGTTTACTTTACACTTAGCAATGAGGTATTTTTCCTGTCTGTTTCAAGGACTTTGGTCTTCATCCACCAGTCTTTATATATATACTAAATAGCATTTAACAAGTGGCTTTTAAAATAGGGTGAACTTTTGCAAGGGGAGTATTTATAGAAGTAGCTATTTAGTTTGTTAGTAATTTTCGGTATTCATTTTGCTATTGCTGAATATACAGAATAGGATTATTCACCCACATTACCCAGCTGCTTCTGTTTGATAACACAATAAAGATTGTGAGGTAAATGTCTTTCCACAGAAAGGACTGTGATGTCATGATTCATGTGATGTCACAGCTATGAAGAAGTGGGATCTGTGAGAAAGAGTTGTTTTTGAGACAGAAAATCCCAAAATATAAATATCTTGCATTATTGGTCAAATGGTAGATTAAAATGCACTTCTATCAAGGAATATTGCAAGAAAATAATTTTCTGTGACGCACTTGAAAAATGCTTCCTGATACTGGAATTCACTGAAAACAAAATAGTATCTTATTAGAAGAAGCTGTGGTACTTTTCCACTAGTCTTTTGCTGTTGATGAGACTTGGCGACACCAGAAGTTTATAGAAGAAGGTGATATATTACAGTGCCTAGCAAAGAATGTTTTGGAGGGGTGGGGTTGGGATTTTTTCATTCAGCTTGCAGGCAGTTGCCAGCCGAACTGGATATGCAGTTGCATTTTGAAGTTCTCTGACCTCTTCGACAGCGGGGACTTACAGAATTTTAAACCTGACACACACTTGCATAAGATTTTTCTGGTGCTGCAGCTCCCTAGAACTGCAATGAAGCCATGCAAGGGAATATTCAGAAATGAAGGTTGTAAGTCAGGTGCACAAACCATAATCATTAGATGCTTCAGTGGGTGTTCGGTGTAGCAGTCCTATAACATTGTTTGAGTTGATCTAGCCCCAAATGCTTTTGGTTCTTCCCTTCAGAAGTCTACTGAGATAATGTACCCTTTCTCAATCTCAGTAATGGGGAAAATCTCTTGAGCTGGGCGTGTGCATCACACTGCTGGCTCTGAACTCCTCTAGATGATAGGCAAACCTGCTTCTCATTCATTTGCAGCTGAAGACTGTGACTTTTCACTGCTCTGTGACAATCAGGTCAGCCTCCTTGGTCATTCATTGACCAGCCTCAGCTGGCATGTGGGATCTAGAACAGGACAGATGCTATGCCAAGACCTTGCTGGTGGGCATCTCAACAGTTAGCAAAGCAACCTCTTCAGAGGCACGTTTCCAGGACACAGCCTTCATGAACGTGGCTGCTGCCTGTTTCAACACCCAAAAATTTTATGTTTTGAGTAGGGGAAAAGCTGATACTTGAAAGTCTGATTCTTACTTTGGAAGTCTGCCGTAATGCTCCAAATCTGTTTGGTTTTCCCCAGCCTGCGAATGTTAGCCCAGTCCTGTTTCTGCAGGTGACACACGTGTGTATGACTAACTGGTAATGAGCTAAATGGTCTCCACTGACAGTAACGTCTACTTATGTCTTTCTCCTTTTGGTGGAGCAGCACATGAGCTGCTATACAAGAGAGTGGAACTTCGTACTAAGGGATATATGGTGGGGAAAATCCATTTTGGATTTATGTCTGGAATATCCACAGATATCTGCTCAAGTTTTCCATTTTGTAACCTCTTGTAGTCAGGTTGAAAATGTAACTGTAGCTGTGATCAATAGGCAAACTCATAGATATTTTATCCCTTGGGTCAAAGAGTATTATCTGGGCAAAAAAATACCAGGAAATCTTTAACAGCAAAACTCAAATTCAGGAAGACAGCTGTTAAAGATTTCCTGGTATTTTTTAACTGAGGATCTTCTCCAGCAATGTCTCCATTAACACAGTGTCCTCCAGTCCTGTCGATCAACCAACTTGCTCCACCAGGGAGCTGACTCCCATTACACTGGCATAACTGTGAATGCTGATAACTGAGAGGAGGTTGATACCAGAAAAGTATGTCTGGAGGTGGCAGCACACATTCAATCTGACTGAGAAATGATCACAAAAAGCAAGAACAAATTATGGCCTTGAGAGAGTCTGCCAAGAACCAGATGGGACAAGCTGTGGTGTGCTTCACACTCTCGGGCTAACCCCACACTGACCAGCTAGAGCTTGAGATGCCAGAGGGAGCCTGCCTCTGGGATACTCTGTGGCTCTGAGTGCTGGAGAGACAGCAAACAACACCATGGGTAAGCTGCATGAGGGCAGCACTTTTGGAATTACAAGGAAGAGAGAAGCACTGCTGGTGTTGAGTTTTCCAGGAAAATGGAAACAGGTAAGTGAGGAAAGTACAAAGTCAGTTTTGGGTCAACTCGCAGAGGAAAAAGAACACAGTAGGCAGATTTATTTTTGGCAATAGGTGATCCTGAAGATGTTTTTAATCATTTTCTATCAGCTCAGACAGAGAGAGCTATCTGTAAAACTGCTACAAATATTTGAAAAGTGTTGCACTGCCCTTGAAATGAACAGTATGTTTTTAAACTGATAGTGTAAAGAGAAGGTGAAGGCCTAACATAGTTTGTGATCTGTCTAAGGTTTCCGAGTCCATCTTGCAATTTCAGGGATGGTAAAATGTCAGCCTGTGGTCTGTAACGAAAAAATTCACTCCGAACCCTTAAATTCCAAGACAGTAAGACTGGGAAACAAAGAAGTACTGCTGTACAGATAACTAATCCTTGACAACAAAACAAAAGTTTCTTGCACAAAGCTGCCCGGCTCACATTGAAGCTTAGGGCAAATGTTAATACTCCCATAGTGTTGACTTATAGATTATCTGAAATATCTTAGCAGAAAAGAAAAAAGCAAGTCCCAAACATGAAGGTCATAAAAACAGATCATGGAGCTGCCTGAAGTACAGAAAATGCACAAGGCATGACTAAGAGCCAGTGACAGAAAAGAAATATCCAGGATCTGCAATGACTTTCTTGTCTTGCGAGAACATGCAGGCATCAGAAATCATGACAACAGAAAGAGCATTTGGACCTTCAGTGGGATTCCTTTTTGCTTCACCCTTTCTTTTCTCATTCACACATGTGAGGGAGGAGGAGAAGTTTCTGGTGAACCTGTTTTCTTTTGCCCCGGTGCTGGAAGCAAACCCTAGTGTGGTGAAATACAACAGGATGGAGACACACACATTTCTAGAGGGACTGAGTGACATCTCTTGCCCTGGCTGCAGACCTGTTAAGTCCCAGTGCCATACGAGTTGCCTGGGTTGATGCTGCTCTTCAGTGGTGCCAGACATTTTTCTGGATGTGGCTGTGATTTCCTAACACTGTCACTGCCCAAATATGAATGTAAATGATGTCAACAGAGAATGGTGTCAGGTCCCGTTTGCTCA
Source organism: Mystacornis crossleyi (assembly GCA_013400655.1). Taxonomy (NCBI): domain Eukaryota; kingdom Metazoa; phylum Chordata; class Aves; order Passeriformes; family Timaliidae; genus Mystacornis; species Mystacornis crossleyi. The sequence continues at coordinate 1,667 of VYZQ01048154.1, read as the reverse complement.
GAGGTGTTCTTCTCAATAGTGTTGGAGGAGATGCTAAACGGGTTGACCTGAAACCAAGTGCTGTATCAAGAATGTCCTAGAGAGCCTGCTGGGAACAAGGACAGAAGCGTTTCACACAGTGTTACTGGCACAAAGAGGAATTTTCAAATGTACTGTCAGAAAAAGAATGAATTTTATTCCCACTGCGGGTTTATTAGAGATGGGTGTAAGAGTAAGTTATAAAATGTGAGAAATGTATTGATGTTAATAGTTGGAGGTAATATGTATCAAGTGTTGAGTCCCTTTCAATGGACAGCATTACTGTAGTGGCTGTGGATCAAAAACAGTGAGAAGCATTTGAGGACATCTTCCAAGAGATTAAGTGACATTTATCCTACTGCTCACTATTAGATAAAATGTTGAGAATCCCCTGGATTGTCAGTCCAGAAAAAGTTACCCTCAACTTCAGGTAAAACAAAGCAATGGAAGGAAGGTGCATTGATCTAGGACTCACTGCTGGGGTAAGAACAGGAGAAATAAGCCTTTCAGAAGAAAAACAAAAAAACCCCAAATTCCTCAATAAACCCAAGGAAAATTGTAGACCAATATCAGGAGCAGCTGAGATATACCAGTTTTACCAAACCCCAGAAACAAAGAAGGGTGATCAGGTTCAGAGGAGCTCTTGACTGAATAGGGAGATTTACCTCAAATACTCTGCCTACAACTCTCAGAGCTTCAAGTCCCTGTTTTCTCCAGTCCAAAGATTTAGGGAGGAAGAAGTAATTTGCTGACTGAAAAATGCTGGAGAACAGGACTGTTAAAATTGGATCTCATAATCTGTGAGTGTATGATCAGCATGCAAAGCCAAACATATGTCATGATTTATAGCTCCCATCTTATCCAAGTCTTTCTTGAGCAGGTGAGAGCCACACCGAGGACCAGAATGAAAGTGCTAGTTCTGTGTTGCTGTGTACATGCTGGTCTACTGTCAGAAAGAAATTAAACAGAAACAATCCAGGGCTTTTGTATCTCTCTCCTCCCAGGCTGGTACCTCAGCAACAAGGCTGACCAGAGTATCTTCTGCCTGCCTTTCTGTCTCACTGGGTTGTGGGTGTGCTCCTGACTGTGAAATGGCTCAGTGCCAGGAGAAGCTGTGCAGAGCTTTCCTGCCCAGTGTGTGCAATGGCTTGGTGCTGGGACTTCTATCCCTGGATGCTGCAGAGGGCCGTTTCATAATCCTCAGGTCCTACAGCACCTCTCCAGCCCAACAATCACTGTATGTCCTCAAGGGAAGCCTAGGGTCAGAGGAACCTGCTAGTCCTGGGGGGGCAGTTAGGGAACTGGAAATTATTAGCAGTCTGAACACAGATTCTCTGTGAACCCTATCATATGTGCAGCATGACTGGTGGCCGAAGGAAGTGTGTGGAAAGTGAAGTGTGAACATTTTCATGTGTGGTGGGGGGTGCAGTCGTTGGCTACTTCTGGAATTTACTGGATTACCTGGAAAAGAAACAGTTTCTGGTACAAGGCAGAAATGGAGCTGAAGCTGTTTAGAAAAAGAACAAATCCTGTTTGTTGTTTTTCTTTCTAAGAAAAGTCTGTTGTTTAGGACAGGGATTCTAAACATATGACAGAGAAAATAGCATTCGGAAAACAATTGTGTGCTGAAAATATCCTTGCTTAAAAAT
>VYZQ01048146.1:0-27091 GCA_013400655.1 Mystacornis crossleyi | reverse complement strand
GACAGGGAGAGGAGAGATGGGACGCCATCAAAAAGGAACGCAGCAGAACGCCTCAAAAAGGAATCGTTTCAAAAGACAACGCTCTTTTTTTTGCAACTTTTCCCCTAATTTTTGCTTGGGGATTCTGGGTTTTGATCTCCCTCCACTCCTTCCCACCCATGGTATGTCACCACACAGGTTTGGCCAAATCCTGAATCTGGATTTCCAGGGTTCTGGGACTGCCCCTTGGAAGCTGTCTATCCAGAAAACAACTCCTGAAGGAGAAGCACTTTAATATTATTATTATTAAACACAAAATCAAGTCGCTGTGACCAGCTGGAACACTGACGGCAGATTTGGGAAGGTCGAACTTATGGAAGGACCTTCTTTCCCAGTGTTATCCAGGCCCCTGGAAGGCAGAAGGGAATTGGAAGGAGGAGAACTGCCAGCACTCCAGAGGAGGCGGATTTCAGGAAAACCAATGAAACTCGTGCTGTTCCTTCCAGCTGGAGATAGAGGAGCCCCTTCGTGCCAGCCACTGCCACCACCTCAGTGCCTGCAGTGCCAGGAGAACCTTTCACACCCCCATGGGGGTCTCCAGGGCGTGGGGGCCCCTCGCTGGAGCTGGCACGGGGACACCCCGGGGCACGAGGTGCCCTCAGGCCTCGGGTGGATCCCCCAAGGATCAGCAGCACAAACCCCACGTCACACCCACAAACCCCCGGCCTCGGCTGCCCACCCAAATCTCTCTTTGCTCCCGTAAAGCACTGGGGGAGTTTTCTTCCTGCTGTGGAGGACTTGCAGCTGGAAGTTAAAGATGGGAGAACCGACCTGCAGGATTCCATTTGAAGTTTTGCTCATTGCCCCAAGGGAAAAAACACCGGAACGCTCTTGAGCTGTGGCAGAAACTCTGGGACAAGCCCTGCCCCATCCTGGCACTGTTCCTGGAAGAACAAGCCCTGCCCCACCCTGGCAGTGTCCAAGGCCAGCTTGAAGCACCTTGGGAGAGTGGAAGGTGTCCCTGCCGGTGGCAAGGGTGGAATGGGATGAATTTTAAGGTCCCTTCCACCCCAAACCATTCCACGATCCCATGAAAACTGGAGCTGGATGGGCCGCTTTGGTTCTGCCCTCTCTTCCATGTTTATTCCGAGCACTCATCCGGCCTCAGCCTCTTCCAGTTGACATCTGAGGGCTCCAAACCATTGCTCACCCTCCCTTGGATCCGCATCTCCGGGATCACTCCAGCACAAACTCTGTCTGCCCAACTCTTCCAGCATCACCTTGTACGAGAAAATCAACTCTCAACCCAAAGCTTCGTGTTTGAATTGGAGAGATTAAGGGCGGACGAGGAAAACAGCATCATCCTCCCTGCCAGACAAAGTGAAATTGTGTTTTAATCAAAAAGAAAGGCAAATCTTTCGACTTCGGGTTCTGGCACTCTCAAGAACAGAGATTTTGGTTTGATCAAAGGCCCAGAAGAGGTTGGAGGTGTCTCACTCTTGGCTGGAAGTTACGAAAATAATGGGCATGCAAAAACAATTACATGGCAAAACAGTCAAAATAGCAAAGATTCAGATTAATTTTTAAAAAATTAAGATTCTAAAATAAGAGTTTCAAGACTCTTAACCAGAATATTTTTTATTCCATTATTTTTCAAACGCTTCGGGTTGGACAAGCTGCTCCAAGTAATGAGGTTTTTGCAGTGAAAGTGATAAAAGAAAAATGCCTTGCAATTGTTTTTCACTTTTAGTCAAGTAAAAGTTGAGAGGTTTAAGCAAAATTTGAAACAAAATATTGATGGTGCAGACACTGATTTTGTCCTGCAAAACTGGGAACATCAGTCGGCTGCAAAGTTTAAAAAAATTATTCTTATCAATTCTTGCAGCTATTTCCTTGAATTCCATTTTAAGCAAAATTTGATGATTTCACCATCTCCCTCAGAAAAGTACAAAACCTCATCTCCTTCATCTGCTTTTAGTTTGAGCTAAAAATATGTCTAAAACAAGACGAGTGATGCCTCCGAAGAAAGTATTCCTGAAGAAAAAAAGTAAAAAAACCCGAATTCTGGATAAAATCCGAAGTTGCCTGACAATTTTCCCATCCCACAAAAACTTGAGATTTCCAAAACAACTTTGCTGTGCAGTAGGAATAAATTTTGTAGAGAAAAGACAAGACCCACCCAAAAACATCCAATAACCCCGTGGTGAAAGCTCTGATTTGGGATCTCAGCTGTTCCAACCCAAATATTCCCCTTGTCTGCTGGAGATGTCTCCTTCTGTCCAAAGCCAGGAGCTACCCTGGATCTGGGAAGCTTTGCTCCGAATGGAGGCATTCCTAAAAAAAAAAAAAAAAAAAAAGAGTTGTGGTTTTAGTGGATCACAATGAAAAATCATCCTCCGGAATTTCTCAACTCGTTGTCGAATTGAGGAACCTCGGGGATTAAAGGAGCAGGAGCTCCGTGTGGCTGAGCCGTCCCTCATTGAGGGGCTTCCCCAGGGATTTAAGGATTGGGATATCAGGAGCTCGAGTGCTTTCGTGGAGGTTTGGAGCCCCAGCTCTCTCCCGGCTGACCAAATCCACCCAGCGAGGTCCCACACGCTGAGCCGGTCCCTGCGGGCAGAACGGGAGTTCAGATCTCACCTAAGCACTCCCAATTTCCAGCTTGGGACGTGTCCAGGCTGACCAGAGTGACCCACAGGGAGCAGCAGCAATAACCTGGCCCTCAGCTCAGCTCCTCAGCTGAATGCAAACCTCAGAAATGAACATTCTCGGAATCAACCCCTTCCGAGGGAGAGGCTCCAGCTCCCATCACTGCTCCCCTGCCAGCAGCTGAAGCATTAATGGTGCTGAGCAAGGGCTGGAGGTGAAATCCCTATTTTTGACTGACACTTTGGCTTTTGGAAAGCTGGCGTTTGGCTCTGGCACAGCGAGATCTCATCGGGCCAGGAACGCAGCGGGGTGTGGCTGGAGCTGCAGGTAGCAGGCGCTTTCTCCTCTGCTTGCCTTTTATTTTTAGAGCCATCAGCTGAAATGTCACCTCTCCTACGAGGCACCCCAGTCTGGGCTCTCCCGGCTGGCAGCAGGGTGGGATTTTTCCTTTTTTCTCCTCGCTTTGAAGTCAAACCAATAATTAAGGAGGAGGCCTGACTACCTGAGAATCCCTATCTGGTGTTACTACTGTGTTACTGCTAATAATAGCATCTGACTGCAGAGGCTCTGGGGGAGCTAAAGCAGTGATCCAAAGGGGGTTGGATTCCTCTCATATCCATGGGGGATTAACTCATCACCCTGGCTGAAAAACAACACCCAGGGAAGTGAAGGGCCTGGTCCGGCCTCGTCCCCTGAGCTCGTGGCAGAGCTGGAAATGCAGCTTGGGAGGTTTTGAGGCCGGGTTCAGGAGGAATTCCCACGCGTAGCTAATTCCCAGAAGTTCAGCTGGGATCTAGAGGCTTCTCTATACTCCGTAAATAATGTCCGAGAGCAGAAAAGCCCCTTGGGACGGGATGGATCCTGGATCCAACCAGCCAGTTTTGGGGCCTGAAGGAAAGCTGTGGCTCCTGCAGTGTTGGACACGGAGTAGGGCTGCCCTGTGCCCCCACAATGATGGCACAGGGACACGGGAACTCTTCCAGCAGGGATTTGTGTGGATGCTGTGCCCAGGTGCTGAGCACAGGGAGGAAAGTGTTAAAATGTGGTGCCTGAGGAGCTCTCGCACCTGTGGGGGAGGGAGGACTCCAGGGAAACCCCACTGTGACCTTGCAGGGCCTTCAGGGGGCTTTAAAAAGGAGGGAGAGGGAATTTTTATATGAGCAGGCAGTGACAGGACAGGGGGCAGTGGTTTTAAATGGCCAGAGGGCCAGGTGAGATGGGATATTGGGAAGGAATTCCTCCCTGTGAGGGTGGGGAGGGGCTGGGATGGAATTCCCAGAGAAGCTGTGGCTGCCCCTGGATCCCTGGAAGTGTCCAAGGCTAGGTTGGACAGGGTTTGGAGCAGCCTGGGATCGTGGAAGGTGTCCCTGCTCACAGGGGAGTGGGACTGGATGGGCTTTGAGGTCCCTCCCAACCCAAAGCATTCCGGGATCCCATGATTTTATGAGTTCTAGCGTCCTGAGCATTCACGGGAAGAGAATTGCTGTTTTTCAGGATGCCAATTTGGGAATATAAATGCCAGGGCCTCGTGTATCTGATTCACTCTCTTCTCTCCTTGATCTGATACTCAGCTCACACCAGCACCTCTGCCAAATTTAAACTCTGAAGCGAAGGAAAGTCCAATTTTATGGATGTTGAGTGTGCCTTGTGTGTGAAGGGGGAGCTTCCAGCATCACAGGGATGTGGTGACAGGGATAAAACACAGGTCAGGACAGGGCAGGGGGCACTGGGTGCTGATCCAGGCAGAGCAGAGCAGCGTCCCAGGGCTGGGAATGCTGAGCTGCCTTAAACCACAGCAGCAGGACAGGTGGCAGCAGCTCCAGGGGTGCACAAACTGTGATTTTTGTTCATTTTGACGGTTTTGCCCTTCCCCACTTCCTTAAGCCCTGCTGGATGTCACCCAGCCCAGGGCTGATCTTGTTCCACGTTCCTAAAGCTGCAGTGGGGATGACACCCGTGGTGGAAATTCAAAATATAAACGGGGTTATTTCATTTTGCAACCCACTCTGAGCGTGGCCACTCGATGTTCTTAAAAAGGGGGGCGGGGGTGTTTGGAATCCTCTTGGTAAATTTTCTGGTCAATTGGGTTTATCTAAATCATTCCTTTGTACAAAAAGCTGGGAAAACTCGGCAGAAAATCAGCTCGGGAGGATGTGGTTATCAGGAGATAATCAGGCCCTGGGGAAAGCAGACACACCTGGCTCTGCTGTGCCCCCGAAGAATCATTAACTCCCTTCCACCCCCCGTGCAGAAACCACCACTGGCCTCTGATTCCTGCGCTGCACCAGCGGGATATCCCCAAAAACAGCTCCTGGGGAGCTGCTTGGGAACTCCTGAGGTCTCCACGGTTCCTGGAGCAGCAGAACACCTCACGAGCAGCTCGTTCAAAGCAGAGCTCAGCAGTGAGGAGCAGACAGAGCTCTTCAGGTGTGCAGGGTGAACGAACTCCCACAGGCTGGAATGCCAAGAGCTGCCCCGGAGCAGGGGGTGGGAGCGACAGCCTCTCCCCGGCTGGAATTTCGCACTGTAGCCCTTCCACGTTTAAATTTAGGGTGCTGGGAATGCAGTACTCGGCCAAAAACCAGACCCAGAGCAAGGCAGGTATGGTTCCCAGGTGAGACACAGCTGAAACAAACCCGGGCTGCTTCAGGGACAGTGGGGGAGGAATAAGGAGGAGGAATAAGAAGGATTTTCTGGCAATATCAGGCTCACCAACAGTTACACCAGGGTGGGTGGAAAAAAAAACCCCCAGACAGATCCATGAGGAGCAAAGGAGAGAGGAAGGAGCAGGGAGAGGGGACTGGGGCGTTTGGGGTGTTTTGCCACTGACCCCCAGCTCGCTGTTCCAAGGACAAACCTTGGCTACCCGCGGCACCGCTGCTGCTGGCCCCGGGCATGCCTCCTTTGCCTCTGGAGATCTGAAGGGAAAATATTTTCATTGGAAGCCACCAGCTGATACCTCAGCGAGGTGGAAGTGGATCTGACACCTCCTGCCCGGAGCCCCTCGGCAGTGGCAGCTCCTTCCTGTGCTCTGCATGTCCCGGCCCGTGGCAGCCACCGCAGCTCCCTGACCCGGCAGCTTTCCTGCCCTTCCCTCGCAGCACAAAGGGGATAATCTGGCTCTTCAAATGATGGGATCCGTTCCAAACGCTGCTCCATGGGGAAGGGGAACACATCCAGGCTGTTGTGGCCCAGCCCAGGCACCTGATGGTGTTCACTGAAGCATCGCTGGCATTTTCCTGCAAGACCCATCCTGAGAGATTTGGCTCTTCCACATCCCAACCTCCCCCAGCTCCCACACTCCAACTGCCACAGTGTACTTTGGGGAGCTGCCAGATTCTATTAATTAAACTATTATCTTCCCTCACTCTCTTCTTCTTTTTTTTCTTTTTCCTTTTTTCTTTTTTTTTTTTTTTTAATTGAAGATCTCGTAGCTCTGAGGAATCCATTGTTTATTTTAATTAGAAGCCAGGATTTGTCTGGAAATCTGTACGTGGTGCTGGCTGCGTAACTGGGCTGGAGTTTTGTCCTGGTCCCAGGTGAACGTGGAAATGTTGCTCGCTCGATATTAAGGTCACAAAAAGTGACAAGAAGTATCTTTCATTTCAGCACAAATCTGAAGAAAAAAAATCCCCTTAAAATCTAAATCTTCAGTTAAGGGAAAACTGAATATCAGCCTGATCGCACACACATTTAGTAACTCAAATTTATTCATGGATTGCTCCCTCCAGGACACAAGGGGACAGTCCCTGCCACAAACTGAACAGGATTTCTTTGCTAATTTGACAGGTAGAGGGGAAACAAATGAAGGCAGAGCTCCAGCCTGAGTTTCTGTGTTTCTGAGGACCCGGCCAAGTGTTCTCACCTGCTCCTGCTCTGACTTCAGGGCCTCGCTGAGGGCACCACTCACCCCGAGAGCAGAGCTCCTCTCTGCATTGGTTATTCTATAATTAGACAGATTAATTAGCTATTTAAAATCTTAGGGGATATTCAGAGCCCCCGTCTCCCTGAGGTGGCCGGGTCAGGTGTGACACAGCTCCTCTCCACCCCCACTTCAGGATGTCTTTGTCCCACCTGGCAGGCACAGAAGCGATGGGCACATCCCAAAACTGTTTAAATCATGGAATCACAGAGTCATGGAATGGTTTGGGTTGGGAGGGACCTTAAAACCCATCCAGTCCCACCCCTGCCGTGTGCAGGGACACCTTCCACTGTCCCAGGGTGCTCCAAGCCCGGTCCAGCCTGGCCTTGGACACTTCCAGGGATCCAGGGGCAGCCGCAGCTTCTCTGGGCACCCTGTGCCAGGGCCTGCCCACCCGCACAGGGATCCAATATTCCATCTAAACCTACTCGCTGTCAGTTTGAAGCCATTCCCCCTCGTCCTGGCACTCCAGGCCCTGGTGAAAAGTCTCTCTCCATCTTTCCTGGGGGCTTCCCTCAGGGGAATGTTTGGGATGGATGCAGAGAGTTCAGGACTTCAGCTCCCCAGTAAAGGCAGCCCCTGAGGGGACACTGAGATTGAGCTGTCCCCATCCCATCCCATCCCATCCCATCCCATCCCATCCCATCCCATCCCATCCCCTTCCCAGATCCCTGTGTTTGCCTAAAGATCTGTTCGGTTTTGGGATCTGCTTTAGAGTAGAATTGACAATTTCCTACCAATCACCTTCTACAGTTTTTATTCACCCTCCCAGGAAAGTTCCTTTGGGGGTGAAACTCTCGCTGCCTCCAAGGAAACCTCTTCTTCCCCTCACTTATTTTCTCTCCTCCCTCCAAAACACGGAACACTGATGGAGGGAATTCTCTGCAAACCACAAATACACAAGTGAAGAGCTTCACCTCCTCCTGGCTCAGCCCGAGCACTTCAACCACCAGGGAGAAGAAAGGAAGGAGCAGGAATGAAGGATTGCCCCTGCTCCCAGCGCTCGGGCTGGGAAAGGATCCGTTTCTCTGGGAAGAGACAGAGGAGTTATAATTACCGACCAAACCTCAGCAAGCTGCTGTTGTTTGACATTTATCCACAATATCCTCCAGCACAAGGCTTGGCTGAGGATTCTCCAAGCCTGTCCATCCCTTCTCTTTCCCTCGGAGTGGTTCGAGTGCAGCTCGAGGTTGGAACAGAGGGGATTGTGCGAGGCAGGAGTTGCTGCAAGACCAGGGAGATCCCCTCCACTCCCAGGTCAGTCTGCAGTCAGTCCTTTACCTAAAACTTCTCCTGGAACACTCTGGGCTACTCCTGGGAAGGTTCTTCCTGACTCCTGCAGTGCACACAGTGACACTCAGGGATATATTTGGGCTCCCCAGCAGGAATTTGCCTCTCCAAGTGGAGCCATTCTGCTCCAAGCGCAATTTTCAGCCTCCGTGACGTCAATCCCGGCTTCCTGTCTTCCCTGGGATGGAGTCTGTGTTACACTCGGCTTCCAGGGAGGCTTTCTAAAAACGCTGGGCTCTTCTGCTGACTCATCTCCCAACCAGGCCAGGTGGGTCCCATTAGCTCCAATTCAGGAAGTGAAAATATGGAGAGCGTCCCCACAGACAGCCGGATGTCTTGGCAAGGAAAAGCCCTGGAAAGGAGCCAGTTCAGGAAGCAGCTCGGGATAATGAGGTTTATATTTGTTGGTGGAGCAGAGGAAAAGCCCAAGGTGCAGAGTGATTTGGGTGACTCAATCTGTTCCCGGTCTCCAAAGCCACCGGATTCCAGGTCAGATCTCATCCTGAATATCTGGTTGGAAACGGGTATTCAGGGAACAGGATTGAGTGCGACCATAACTTTCAGAAGATGAGAGAAAGTTGTTCCTTTCCGACCGCACGGCTGAGAATTTGATTCCAGCGAACCTCGGGTTTTTCCTATCGTTTTTGAGAAAGATCCAATCGCTTTCCTTGCAGCTGAGAAACTGACTGAAAATGAGCTGAGTGCTTTTCCTGAAGTCACTTGGCCAGATGGAAAAGAAGAGCAGGGAACTTCCCAGACAACGAAGAAGAATTTGGAAGGGTCCCGAAATCAATTTTGAAATGTTTTTTTTTTTTTTTTAATTGAGAAAGTATATAATGAGGCAATTTTCTATTTTATTTTTTTGAGAAGTATTAGAATAGTTGGAGATGAAAGGTTTCAGAGCAGGAGCCCAGAATTCTGATTTACTGTTTTCTACTCTTAGACCACAAGAATTTTGCAAAGCATTCCTCAAGAGCAAACTCTGTGAGATTACAGCCTGATGGAGCAGAACTGAGGACAAAGTTCCACTGCACCCCGGCTGCCCACTGCCTTGACATCCCTAAATTTCCATGGCTAATGATGGAAACGAGAGGGAAACAACCACAACGGCATCTCAGGACCTTTACTGGACAACCCCGAAAGGCAAAGCTTCGGGCTGAGAGCCAGAGTGATCCTGGAAACCTCATTTTTTAATCCAGAGCGAGACATTTACACTGGCTCGTGACCATGCTCCATTAATAACCCTCGAGCTGCTGATAGAACATCCATCCCTGGGAAGCCCTGGGAAAAATGGGGATGGATATTTATGCCTGCCTAGGACACCCCTGGGCCTCTCCAGGCACAGGCTGATGCTGAATGCAGGGCTCTCCTGGGACTGGTGTCTCCAGCTGGGCAGCAGGCACCACAGGTGATTTTAGAGCTTTAATTTTGGCAAGTTTTTTTTTAATTTAAGAAGGGTTTTTTGCTCCCCTGGCTGTTGAAAGTGGCTATTTAGGGAATTATCAGCTAGAAAGTCCCAGGAATGCCACTGGGGTTGCTTGTCCTACCCTTCCAGCTCCTGTGTGATGGGAAAGCTGGAGAATCCAGCTCTGCAGGCCAGGCGGAGTTACCAGAAATACCTGTCAGTGTCACAGCGATGCCTCGTCCCATCCAAACCCTCGCTCAGGTCCTGGCAGGACGGAGTTTCCCCTGTGAAAACCCTTCCAGGGAAGCACCAGCTGAGACAGAGGACTCCCAGCTCCACATCCCATTCCCACCTTTCCTTCTTCCCACATGATGTCCCCAAACCGGACACACCCCATCTCCAGGTGAGCCCTGGGGGGAAATCCCTCTGGTTTTATCCCTTGGTTTTGACACTCCCAGCACACAGAGCACGGAAAACCCTGAACCATTTTTCCACTTCACCTCCTGAAGGCGCGGAGGAATCCATCCCAAGGACTGAGAACAGCTTCCATCCGTGGAGAAACCCAACCCAGCGAGCTGTGGGCTCACTGCCTGATGAGATCTGACCCATCGGAGCCGATATCTGCCGGCTCATCCAGCCTGGCAGACGATCATTTCCTCACCGTAAATTTCCAGCCCCGCTTCCAGCGCTCCCTCGGGGGCCGTGGGACGAGGGAAGCAGCGCCTGGCTCGTAAAGCTGTTTCTCCTTGAAACAGAACCCAGCTCCCGTGGAGCCCACGGGCTGGGATTGCAGCAGGGCAAGGAGAAAAAAAACAAACGAAATCCCCCTCTCTGCAGAAAATTCGGGATAGGTTGCACAGGAATTGCTGCTCGATAAAAATTAGGCTTTTCTTCACTCTCAAGGTGATATTCTTTCACTTGTTTAGGGAATTAAATGAGAACAAAAAATGATTTTTGAGAAAGATTACAGCAAATTCTGTCTGTTCCTTCAGTATTTTCGATGCATGCAATGATTTACTAATTTTTAATTTATAAGTTAATTACGGTTTAGTTTAAAATTAATAACAAATAGCAATGGGAATCAAATTAACTATCATTTAATAGTATAATCACAGCAATGAATTAAATTAAATTACTAAATTTGGAATTTCCTTCTTTCCGTGGTGGAAGCGTATTTTTAATCTCTCTCTTTAAAGCCTTTCTGCATTGGCAGCTCTCCGGGACACGGATCTGGAGACAATGTCAGGGTCCATCTTTGTGCTCTTGTCCCCTGGGTGGTGGCAATTCCCACCCCGAGCTGAGGCTTAGGCCGGAGCCCCCACTCCTGGACATTCCTGGGCTCTGATTTCCCTCCACTTCCCAAACTTTTGCCTTCACCCTTTTGACCTCCCCTGCCCTCCCAGGCAGGTTCTCTCCATCCCACAGAATTCCCTTTCCCCGTTGCTTGAGCTTTTAGCCCAGTTCCTGCCTTCTCCCAGCCCTCTGGGAGCCGCTGGCTGCTTTTCCGGCTTTTCCCAGCTCCAAACATCACCTCCCCAACCCTTTGTAGCTTCCAGCCCACGGAGCCGGGGCTGTATTTGGCTTTGAGCCCCTCGGGTGTGGAGCAGGGCCCGAGGGCAGCCCGAGGAAACGCCGCTGGCCCGGGGGGGTGCCGAGCGCTCCGAAATGCGGGATGTGTTTTCCTAAGGGCACCTGCCAGGACCCCGCTGACACATCAAGGGAAGGAAAATATTTGCCAGCAGCCTCCTCTCCCAGCGTTTCCCTGCTTTCGCGGGGGGACGCTGAGTTCGGCTGGGGCTGCAAACACAACGCTGCTCCAGCCGGGCCTGCCCCGACAGCTCCCGGAGGCAGGAGCGGCCGGGATCGGGAAAAACGCCAGGCCCAGCGCCGCCGCTCCGCCCTGAGCCGCAGCAAACTGTCCCAGAAGTGTCACCAAGGAGAGGCTGANAGGGGTCTTAAAGTCCATCCAGTGCCACCGCTGCCATGGCAGAGACACCTTCCCCTATCCCAGGGTGCTCCAAACCCTATCCAGCCTGGCCTTGGACACTTCCAGAGGTGGGGAGTCCAAAACCTCTCTGGCCAACAATTATTTCCTTTAAACTCTTTGTGACCCTGGAATTCCTGGCTGGAAATTAAAGATCAATAACCAATCTTGGATTTTCCCATTTAACTTTTCTACAGTCTGTGACCCTTTTTGCCTTTTTCCTTTTTTTTTTCCCCCCCACTGTGAATGTGATTATTCCTGGCTCCAGCTTGGATTTGTAGCCAAGCTAAAATGAAGGAATGTCCTCTGGACTTTCCGGTCAGTAATCTGTTCATCTTCTGCCACCTTTGTGGGGAATCTCTTCACACAGTTCCCAGTTCATGCTGCGGAAGTTTGGGTTCAGAATGGGACCAAACTCACAAAAAGGAAGGTTCTTATTTATAAAGATTCTATCAAAAATATTAAAATAAAAATGAGACATAAAAATTAGTCACAAAAAGAACCCAACCACTAAAAAGACATCAAAACAGAGAAAGGAGGTGGGATGGCTCGGGATCAGGCACTGAAAGGCAAGGAGGAAAATGCCATGAAAATCTCAGAGAGGTTTATCTGAGCAAGACCAGTCAAAGCTGGGAGACAGGAGAGGTCACGGCCTGAAGGCAACAAATCTTCACTGGAAAAGACAACCTGTCCCACGAGGAAGGACTTTTTAAGGTGAAGCTGCAGAGATCGAGGCGATAACAGCAAAATTTTCCAGTTCCACTCCCAGTAAAGGCCGGGATGCGTGTCTTTGCTCCGGGGCTGCTCCCAGCACACAGGAGCTTCCATGAGGGCTGGAAATTCCTCCGTTTTCACCTCCAACCACCCTCAGCTGGAACTGCAACGCTCCTGAGCGTTCTGCACACAAACTCCAAAGCAGAACCGAGACCACGGCGTGCCTGCAATCGTCTCCTTTTCGCAACATCTCAATTTTCCCCGGCTATTAAAAGACACATCTTTCCCTTTGCCGGCAAATCCCTGACATCTGGCCCGGGCTTTTCCCCTCAGGAAAGGCAGGATGCCATCCCCGAGCCATGATTCCAGGGTTGTTAAACAGCAGGGATTATCGGGCAGGACAATATTAAGTGGTATTTAACAGCGAGACCAAAGTTCCTTGTCAAATGCTTGACTTAGTGTTCCTTGATTGTTCGCATCCCAGCGCCGGGACCTTTTGCACTGAACCATTTTTCATTTTGACAACAAACTACCGCAGCTCTCCAACGCTGCCTGGCTGGAGCTGCCAGCAAAGTATTCCTGTGGCAGAAATATGGCCACGGAGAGGGGTTCAGGGCTGCAGGAGAGGAGGGTTCAGCCCTTTCCTTCCAGGGAGCAATGGCATTCCGAGCAGTAGGTGTCCTGAGTCAGAGCCTGGCTAATGCACTCAGTATGATCCTCTGTCTAGTCATAACAATGGGGGGAAAAAAATCCCAAAAAAGGGAGGGAAAAAGAGAAAATCGAGGCTTGGTGGGATTGTTTAAATTACAGGCTGCCTTCTTCGGGATGCGTCTTAATGAAGATGTATGGTGGGAGACGGGGGGATAGGGAAGGAAGGCTGGATTACTGATTTAGGGGGGAATTTCCAAAAGGTTTCGGGAGAATCTGAAGGGCCTTTAAACCTCCACCAAAGCTGTTTTTATTAAAGCACTAAACCCAGGAGTGTCTATGAAAGTTAGAGTGTGAGGTGAGCAAAAGGCAGGAAATAAAGGGGAAAAAAAGGGGGAACTTAATGAAGGTCTAATCTTCAAGGGAATATGGACTTGGAGACTGTAAATCTAATGGAATGGCCCCATATTCCAATGTCAAAAGCTGCCATCTTATGCCAGCAAATTTAACATTTTCAGAGGAGGAATCGAGTTTTAAGCCCGGCTGGTTCTGCTGTTAAAAGATGGGATGTGGTAGTTGGAGACAGCTACAAACCTGGCTCTTTCCAAGGGTCTTTCCCACTGACAGATTTATTAGGGAATTTACCACCCCTTTTCCATCCTTTTCTGTCTGTACATGCTCCCTCTGTGCTTCCAGGCTGGAAAATTTCCACGAAAAATCCTGGAAGTTTCATTGTGAGCTAGTGTGGGCCCAGCCAGAAAAGCAGGCTGGCTTTCACTGCAGGAAACACAACCCTGGGGGTTTGCTATCTGTATTCCCGATTTTTGTTTCGAAATTCCTACATTTCCCCAGTTTCCCTTTTTTTTTTTCATGTTTCTTTCTGGAAAGGAGAGCAATAACCCACCTGAAATTCACCCTTTGGGCCCGTTCCATACCCTTTTAAAGGAATTCTAGCAGTATTCCTGGAGAAACGTTGCATTAATACAAGAAACGAATATATGGGTTTATTTTTCACGTCACCCTGAAGGGAACTGGGCGTTTTCACAGATTTCTGTGTACGGCACGGCATCATTTAACCCTCCAAAGCTCCTCGCTGTGGGTTGGAAGCTCCGTCTGTGCCCTGAGCAAGCCCCATTCCCAGTGTTTTGTGATTCACCGCAGAAGATTAGAATGTTTGCTCGCAGCTTTCCAGATAGCATTGTGGGAAATGCAGAAGATCAGACGTAATCCCAATTTTATTCCTCCCCAAACACACCCCAGTGGATCCCTCTCGTCAGCCTGACAACAGCAAAACTGCAGGCGCGTCTTATCATAAATTTTTTCCAGAGGGTCTAATCCATTCCAACAGAAAGTTGAAAAAAAAATCCCATTATTTGGAACAAATAAAATGAGGATAAAACCTTTGAACCGCCCTGAGAATGTTGCCAACCTCAGAAATACACAAAGCTTATTAGTTACGAATTATTAGCGCAGATGCTGCAGCTTTTTTCTCTTTTCTCGTCTATCCATGGCCCTAAATCAGATGGGGCAGAGTTTGTTATCTGAGTTCAGATTAACAAACACTGAAGGAGGAACTTAAATAATATAAATAAAATAAATCATACATATAAAACCAGCTCAGGCAATGAATTCTCCCCACTGCTGCCGTAAAAGAAAGGAGAATCCTCACCAATAAACAACAGGGAATTTGAGAAGAGAATTTCTATGTTTTCATGTCTGTAAAATGACACCAGGCTTGGCCGGGTATAATGTGACTTGGAGTTAAAGCAAAATAATCTGCGTGCACTTTAAAACTGCAATAAACCCTCCAAATTTGTACCTGAAACACAGATCTCCGATGAAATTCCACGTGAATTCCTGGTGAGTGATGGAATGGACGCTGGGCCGTGATTTTAGCTTTTCATGGAGCACTCTGGACCCCTCTCCTGCTCTCACACACACAGAATAATCCAGAATATTTGGCTTCCAAAGTATCGCTCAGCTGCTGTGGGAATTGTGTGAAACAGTTTGTTCTCAAGTAATTAAAGCGTTTCAAATGGAACGGTCAGGCCAGCAATAATCATGCCTCGCTAAAAATGGATGAAAATTAACACCTCTGCTCCAAAGATCTCGGAACGCCGCAGCCTTTTCCGAGTGTTCCAAGCAGAGCCCGGGAGCTGTCGCGGGTCTCGGTCCTAAAACGAGCCAACCTAAAGCTGTACCTGGCTAAGCCTGAAACGAGGGCACTCCGAGGTCTGCAGCCTGGTCAAGGGGCAGCTCCGTGGTTGCAGGGGATTGTTTTGGGCTGTTCATTCCGCGGGAAATGGGATATTCCCAGGGAAACAATCCCAGCCGGCTCACCTGTGCCGCTCTTGAGCCAACCCACGGGATGCCTCTTCTGAAATCACTTCACAATTCCAGTTTCTCACAGGTTTTTATCTCCCACACCCAGGAACTCTCCAAATGTTGTAGCAAATCCTCCCAGGCTCCTGGACAAGGGATATTCCTTATGGGAATGTGCCTAATTAGCCCCCAAAGGGAACAGGAACTTCCTGCCTCGCTCCATCCCCGGCAAAGCTCCCATCCAAAAGCGGAAGGAACCACCAAGACTTTTCGATCTATGGCAGGGGCTCAGCTAAAAGTTAAAACAATTCAGATGTGTCCTAAAATCCCGGGTTCCACAGAGCAGCTGTGGCTGCCCCTGGATCCCTGGAGTGTCCAAGGCCAGGTTGGACGGGGCTTGGAGCACCCTGGGAGAGTGGAAGGTATCCCCACCCGTGGCAGAGGTGGAATTAAATGAGTTTTAAGGGCCCTTCCCACCCAAACCAATCCATGATTCCATGGTTCGGAAATGGAATCCCTCTGCTGCCATTCCCTGGTGGATGATCCTCTCTCAGCTCGGGCACACCTGGGACACTTCATCTGTAATTCAGCTGCTTCTGGCAACCACTCAGCTCCAGACACCTCCGGGCTTTGCCCAGCCTAAGAGTGCAGAAATCCACTGCTGCCCATGGAATTTCATAGGAATCACAGAACTCCATCCTTTTACAAAAGCAAGGACACTCAATCACAAATCCCGTTTTGTGATTAAGTCTCATCCACTTAATCTCACTCCAATCCCCGGGGTGAGACCCTGCGGAGGAACTGCTGCGGGAATGGTGCGGGGAAAGGAGCTTGTCTGAGCCCCCAGGGTGATCCAGGGAGGGAGAGGACACACACGTGCCTGGCAGCTGCTGATCCACGACCAGCCTTGAATTCCATAAAAATAATAACCTGAAACAATATTCCGTAAAAAGAAAACCTGCAACAGGCTTTTATTTCCATAATAATCGGGAAACAATTGGAACAGAAGGGCGAAGAACCGGTTGTCACACCGTGAGCTCCACAAGCCTCAAATCCTGCTTTACTTTATTGGCATTTAACCTTCACTCTCCACCTGCAGGCACGCAGGTATAAACTCTATAAAACTTCGCTCGTGAGTGAATTCAAGACAAAATGTTGTAAATGTTTTAAAGGTGGCCGTTCGGTATTTCAGGCAATGCTGACGATGAACAAACGGCCTCGTTCCACGTGGTCACATCCAGCCCAGAAATCCCTCAGCTGGTTCTTTTAAAGCACAGACTGTTCAATACACAGAAAATTAAAGTGCAGCCTGTGAAGATACGCGGGGAAGATATATGGCTTCATGAGAACCCCGAGAACCCCTCCATCAATGCAGCTTCTTCTCAGCAAAACCTCAAGATATCACAGGGACATTTATAACTCGAGCAGCCTTTGATCAGGGGAAAAACCCTCCAGAAGGGTTATGTTCAGCAAGAGATCCACAAGCATTAACAAAACAGATGATCCATAAATCTGGGACAAGTGCTGGGTGACAGCTGGGGCTCTTCTGACATGAATTAAAGACCAAAGGGTCCTCTCAACTATTTCTACCTCCTGTCCCCACCCCAAGCTATATTTTTTCCCTTCTTCGCTCTGAAGCCGCAAGTCTGGAGGGTTCTCGGTGTGAGCTGCGCCTCTGTCAAAATCACTTCACACCCGCAGGAAAATTTTTTAATATGAATCGGGCTTTAAAAAACTTTACCTTGATTTAGTGAGAGTATAAAGTGGGGCCACAGTCAATGTGTTGTTTGTAGGAACCCTGGAACACGGAGGGTCTCTGCTACCAAGGCAACATTAAGCACTAACTCCCATTTCAAACGCTCCCAAAGAAGCTCTTTATTCAAGGCAGGGTTTTTAAAGCGAGGAAAGCAACGTTATCTGGAAGCAGCCATTCAAAATATATATATTTTGAGGGAGGGTTTTGGACCAACACACTCCCAGGGATTGCTGCAAGTGATGTTGTTTTACTGCTGGTCAGGAGGCACAAGCCAAGAGCGGGAGTGGAGCAGTTTAGGCCGGGCTGGACATCACTGCGGTCACCCAGGCCGGCACAAAACTGCAACGGGCTTTCATTTCCATTCGCTCCGGAGGTCTGGAGCTGCTCCTGTAACTCCCAAACTTTCGGCTTCCCTCACACCATCGCTTTAAGAACCATAGGAAAAAAAAAAAAAAAAAGGAAAAGAAAAGAAAGGTAACGGAGATTTTATGGGCTGCCAGCTGATTGCTGAGCTCATGCTCTATTGGCTTTGAGTGCAGGATCCATTACAGATACCTCGACTACATTTTATCCCCAAAACTACATTTCAGCAGCGTTGCAGCTCCCAGGCTCTGCAGGGAGCAGAGGGGGGAGTTGGTTCTCCTCCAGGGAAGCCGGGAAAAGGCTCCTGGAAAAGCCGTGGCAGAGCCATGGGTGGATTATCTTCCTGCAGAACCACACTCCGAGCTCAGGGAGACTTCGCCTCCCGATGCAATTGGGAAATCACAGCAGAGAGGGGATTAAAGTGCAGGTCCAGGCTCTGTTCTCCCTGCAGTTCTGGCTGGGGCAGCCTCTCTGGATGGCTCCGTGTCACATAATACACTCAGCAACGGCCTTAAACAAATAAGTGGCTTTTGTGTACAATGGGACGTGTGTACAGACCTGCAAAACCACATCCACGGAACAGCAGCCAGCTATTCTTCAACCCTAAGTGAGTCCTTTCCTCACAAAATCTTCTTAAAGCCCTTCCCGAGCGTTACTTGTCTTTGATAACCTCGGCAGCACAGCCCTTTGTGGTGTCTGTGTCTGGCAGCTGGAAGGGCTCAGGGCAGGGGGAATTCAGGTGCCGCCTAAAGGGGATAAGCTGGGAAAAGGTCCAGGTTGCTGCCTCGACCCACCAGCTCTGACCAAGACCTCCGGCTGAGCCTCCTCCCGTGCATTCCCGAAGCCTGGAAACTCAGCAAGCTACAAAACGCTCCCCGTTTCCCAGGAAATGGCCATAACTGCGATCCTCTCCAGTGGGAGACACGGGAATGTTCGAACCCCTCTCAGCAGCTGCCCAGTTTTCCCGCAGATCTTCCAGGGAACTGAGACATCTTTCCAGAGCGACAATTTTTTAACCCTGCCGTGTTCCAGCTTCTCTTTTAGCCTCCTCAGCTCCGCACCTCACCTGGGAGTCCCCTGCGAGCCCTCATCCCCAGGAGCGAGGCATTTTTCCCTTTAATCCAGCATTTCTGGGAAGCCCCACGCGCCCACGGCGTTATCTCCCTTTCTCCCGAGCTTTGATCTCGTGGCTTTTCATGCCGGGGCTGGGCCGGGCGGCTCTTTGGAGCATCCCGGCAGCGGGGCCATCTCTCAGCAGCATCCTTGATCTGGGGACAGCGGGGGCTCCGCGCCAGGGCAGCGCCAACAGCTCCTGTTAGCGCCCAGCTCCTGCCGTGCCACGGGGCACGGATGCTTCGCATTCCAGCCTTTGATGCCCCTCGGCCCCGGCTGAAAGATGCGGTGACTTCAGGCGTGATGTGGAAGGGACTTCTCGCAGGCCCGGAAAAAGCAACTTGGTTGTCTAACAAATTAAAGCAGCGGAATTCTCAGCCCAGTTTGTTAAGAGGTGGAAATGACAAAGATTGGTTTTTTTCAAATTTGCTGCCTCCTGGTTTATTTCGCCTTCGCGGGAGCATTGGTAGATCTGGGGTGGTTGTGGCTGAGCAGACACCACGTATTTCCCCTGTATCCCAAATCCTTTATCCACACTCGGGTCCCTCCTTCATGAGAA
Organism: Mystacornis crossleyi; assembly: GCA_013400655.1. Classification (NCBI taxonomy): domain Eukaryota; kingdom Metazoa; phylum Chordata; class Aves; order Passeriformes; family Timaliidae; genus Mystacornis; species Mystacornis crossleyi. Next base: position 8,387 of record VYZQ01048146.1, on the reverse strand, counting down.
AAACCTCTGCAAGTCTAAAGACAGCGCTGGTGAAGACGAAAATTAATTAAAAAACCCGCCCAGGTGACCTCCGGCCGTTCTTCCAGCACTAATTTCTATTATTCACCACTTGCAAACTCAATGCCTGTTTCAAACCTCGCAGTTTAAGAGACATCCAGCGCATCCAGAAAAACCTCGGGATCGTTACCTGCGTATATCCCGAACCAAAACTCACTTATCCTAACAAAAGAAATGCCTTGAGACATCTCCTGCCGCTTCTTCAAACAAAAAAGAAAAACGAGCTGCTAATTAGTCTCATAACGACTTATTTTCTTCCCCCTCCCTCCCTTATTTTAAATAAAACCTGAGGATGCAAAGTATTCCTTGGCTTCTCGCTCTGTACCCAACCGGCTCTCGGTGGAAAGAGCTTCTTTTTTTTATGGCTACGTATTAAAAGTAAACCGGCCCATGCCAGGTTTGGATAAAAGGCTATTTATTTTCAACCAATTTGATAGCTGCAGTTTTCGGTAATTGAATTTTCTGTGGTCAGAGAAGCAGTAATCTTAGAAACCAAATAAATATTTTTTAATAAAATGGAACACTGAGAAACCCTATAATAATGTCAAATATGTAGCCACTTATGGATGGATAAATATTTTAAGAAATTTACATCTCACCCAACGCTTCAGGCCTTGAGCTTCCCTGGAAATTTCAAACAACGCTATTTTATTTTGGGGAGGGGGCGGGGGGGACGGAATGTATTTAGATAAAGAGCTCAATACTAATCCTTCAGTTTGCAGCGGGTTTGATTTCCAATATTTATGCAAGGAAAGAGAAACCTGAAAACGCTTTTCCAGACCCTTTCCCTGGCACGTGGCAGTCCCGGAGATCCAGGTTGTCCTGCAGCCATCCACAAAAATGACCAACTCAGTCTGAAGCATCCCAAAACCCCTCTGCAGAGTCACAGGTCGTGAAAATCATGAAATCTGGGAGAAAACCCACTTTGGTTGAAGCCTCTCCCGGCAATCCTTTGGACAGTTGTTCCCGCTGGTTTGTGCAAAGGGAGATGAGTGACCGAAACCCCTCTGCGAGCCAAAGGGGAGAGCGGGAGAACAGCAAGATCCTCACTCCTGCAATGCTTATCCCCGGAATAAATCCCAGTGAGAGGTCACGGCACACTCGGGACGGGTTCCCCGAGCTTTTGTGCGAATATCGGGGTGTGGGGAGCTGCTGCCTGCAGGACACAGCTCCGGGCACAGAGAAATGGAGCAGGAGGAAAAGCTGCCGGCACTCCCGGCTGCTGCAGCCCCAGGGATTGATGGAACACAAAAATTTGGGGTGGCTTCTGCCACCCCAAATCCTCACCCACTTCATAAAATCCCTGATAACTTTGCCGAGCTTTCCAAACTCGGTGTGGATCCCTTTGCCTGGGAGGCTCCTGCTTTCAGGCCTGATTTTCTAAGCCGGTGTTAAATCACTGAGGAGTAATGGAGTTCCACTGGGATGCGGGGCAGGGATAAATGCAGGGACAGAATTCCCGTTTCCTGCCGAACAGCCAAGCTGGAATTATCGTTCTCTTATGGTGACACCTGCTGGCAAAGGCAGCCTCCTGTAACAGCTCCTGGAAAAGGATCAATCCCAAAATTCATCCGGATCCGTGAGACCAGGTCAGGGGTTTTGGGAAATGAGACGCAGGAGAGTGGGAGGAACTGGAGTTAATCAGCCAAAGTCAGGAAAAACAGGAAGAACACACACCAGGTCTTTAAATTCAGGGGAGGCTGCTACGGAAGGGGATAAATTGTTTCCATCTCCATGGATAAGACACAATAAAGGGTCAATGCACATCCTACTGAGGCAACAAAGATTTCGGCCAGGTCCTGTTTAGTGAGAGGTTCCTACCTAGGAAAGCAATGCTGGAAAATCCTTCCCAACCCCCTGGGTATCTGAATTTCCAGTCGTGTTTTTTTCCAGTGTGGATGCTCGTTCCGAGCTGATGGATCCATTATTCAACAAGACTGATCCCAGTTCAAACACAGCCACCACGCTCAGCCCCTGCCCTCTTCTTTTATTTTTATTCTTTTATCTCAGCGTTGCTGAAAAGTGAAACCCAGGTGGTTTTCAGCAGGACACCGTGGAGATCAGGAATGAAATTCCCAGTTTATTAATGATGTGCCAGGAAAATGACACAGGAACAGCAACTCCAGCCCCGATGGAGAAATCCCAACCATGGTCCCACACCACAGGTATCCTACAGGACCAGAGCTTGGCATCCCTAGGGATACAGCTGAAATCCGTGTGTTTTATCCCAAAATTTCAATCCCAGAAAGCAACGATTCCAGAATGGAAGCGAGACCTGTGCTTGGTCACTGTTTTGGTGTGGAAGAGCAGGGCTGGTGGGATGGGGTTTGCAAGGACACATCCCACTGCTTGGCATCCCAACAGGAATCGCCCTCAGCACCAGAAGTGGAGCACTCCCAGTGTGATAATTCCATAATTAAAAACTCTGAGCTGCTCCCACACCTCTGGAAAACAGGGAGCAGAGCAGGAATAAGCCACAATTGCCAAGATATGGCAAATCTTGATCGACTGCAGGAGCCTTGAAAAGTCTTCAGTACAATTTCCAGCGAGTTTATCTCCCTTTCAATAAAATTCCCATTTCCTTCTTTTCCTTTGTAATGGAAAACTCCCGGGATAACAGACAGCATGGAACCAGCAGGACTAAGTTTGACGAAACCTTTTTAATGATGCATCATGGAAACAGCCACTGCTGATTGTTCCGGCGGTGCCAAAAAAGAGTTTCTGGTTCATGTTGGGAGTTTCTCCTCCAAGTTTCAGTCTCCACAAGCACCTTGGAGCACACACCAGGAGCAGTCGCTAACAGCTTTTCCAGTCTTTCTCCCGGAGACTCCATCTCACAATATTTGCCTTGTTCAAGGAGGAAAGATGCATCTTGGAGCCATTTGCTGGGGCAGCTCAGGGGCATCGTGCAATATTTATATTCTGTTAATCTGAGAGCTTGAAATGAAAGATGGAAGAGGCCAAATCCAACCTTTCCATAAATGCCATTGATTTGGGAACGGCGCTGGATTTGGGCCAGTGTTTTCCCTTGCCTCACTCTCTGCCTTTCAGGATATTTGTGGAAACAAGGACCAGGGTCATTTGGTATTCAGCCCTGGCTATGAATTATAATCTGGGTATGAACTGCACAGAAAATTTAAAAGGCAAATTTTTCACCTCAGAGACAAACTTTTCTTCCAGCAGCCAAAAAACCTGGGGCCAGAGGCAGCCCCTGGCTGGCAGGAAAGGGCAGCACACAAAACACACACGGGGGGTGGTTTGCCCGGCCCCGCTGCAAGAACCAGAACAAAACAACAAAGAATTCCACCCTGGGCAAGGGGGACAGCTTGGAAACTGTTCAGAAAGCTGAGGGGGTTCACGAGATTGGCATCATCATCATAAATTTCCATAATATCTGCATCAAAAACAGAAGCGGGCCACCTTTATGTTCTGTACCTCGTTTAATAAGGGCTATAATGGAATTAAATCACTACGCACGATTAACATTTTGTCTCCGGGCCATTCCCTGGAGTGGCTGATTCCTTGCCCTCGGAGCAGGGAGAACAGTGAGGCACCCGAGGGGTTGGCCAGGATCTGTTTCCTGTGTGGGTCTCCCTCCCCTGAAGGATCTGTATCTTCTGGGGAGGCTGGATAAGGCCTCAGACCTTAAGGATGTTCTGATATCTTGGATTTGTTGGATTTATCATGAGACAAAACCTCCAGAAGCACCCCAATCCTGCTGGATTTCAGTGCTTTCAGATCCCTGGGTGTATCAAACTTTTCAGGTTCCTGGATATACGGATCTTTGAAGGATTTGTGTCTACTGATGAGGCTGGATAAGGCCTCAGATCTTAAGGACGTTCTGATTTCTTGGATTTGTTGGATGTATCATGAGACAAAACCTCCAGAAATGCCCCAATCCTGCTGGATTTCAGTGCTTTCAGATCCCTGGGTGTAACAAACCTTTCAGATTCCTGGATATACAGGATCTGTGTCTACTGATGAGGCTGGATAAGGCCTCAGACCTTAAGGATATTTTGATTTCTTGGATTTGCTGGATTTATCATGAGACGAAACCTCCAGAAACGCCCCAATCCTGCTGGATTTCAGTGCTTTCAGATCCCTGGGTATATCAAACCTCAGTCTGAGTTGGTGCTTGATCCTGACCTCTCCAGCTCCATTTCAGATCATAAAAGCCTGAACTGGAGTGAGTTAAGCCAGGTTTTAGGCCCTGAGATCAATGCCCAGAAACAAACTGAGGTTCAGGCTGTGTGGAAGCGTCCAAACCATCTGAAATGGGATATATTTCGGACACCTTCACCGTGTATCAACTTTTCCTGTTTGGAATTGATTCCTGCTCCACTCATGTCCAGAGTATCTCCACACATCCAAGTTTTGTTGTTACGTTCTCTCTCATAGAATCCCTTTACCTTAACTTCAGATTAATTCATCATTTAAAATCAAAAATATCAAGAAAAGCTACACATTTCCTTTTTATATTTAATAATCCCAGAATCATTGAGGTTGGAAAAGTCCCTCAGGACCATCAAGCCCAAACTGTGCCCAATCCCCACCTTGTCCCCAGCCCAGAGCCCTGAGTGCCACCTCCAGGAATTCCTTGGACATCTCCAGGGCTGGGGACTCCAAACCTCCCTGGGCAGCTCCAAGGCCTGATCACCTTTTCCAGGAAGAAATGAAATGAAAATCCAAACGTCCCTTCCTGACCTGGGGAATGTCAGCTCTGCTCCGTTGTCCCTCCCCATCCTCTCCCTCCGTGTGTCCATCAGCACAGGCACTTCCAGGAATGCTCTGTGAATTTCTCGGGAGCATTCCTTCCCCTCTCATCCTGCCTAGCCAGGATTGTTCAAGCACAGCCCGGAGTTGATGCAGTCACTGCAGGAATTCTGCATTTCTCCTGCAGCACGAGCCCCTCTCAGCTCCCACCCGAGCTGTCCCACACACCCACGGGACAGGATTAGGGAGAGGTTCCCATTCTGCTCCCTGAACAGGAATTGTCACGGGTTGGGGAGGGCCCCGTGAGGAAAAGCCACCCCCAAATGTGTTCTGAATCCAATCCTCCCCACCCTGAGGCTCCCGGGAAGCACAAAAGGCAGGATTTGATGCCAGTGGTTCCTGGGTGTGTTAAGCAGGGACAGATTTTTCCTCCTGTGAGGACACACTACAGGACCAAACCCTTAGGAACAGGGATGCTGTGTTCCAATTTAATTTGCCTAAAGTTTGTCCTGTCACAGTGACAGCAGGAGCACCTCCTGGCTGTTTGTATAAAAACGCTGCTTGTTCGTAACTTTTACTCTCCTTTTCCCCCATGGAAAAGCAAAGCTTCTTAAGTTATTTTTATTATTTAATTTCTTTTTTTTTTTTTTTTTTTTACCTATAGCATGGACTATTTTGCATCTGACCATGGAAAGTGCTGGGCCGTGATTAAACTGACCTTCAGTAATTGGTTTAATTTGCTGAGATTTCTGGCCCCTTCTAAAACAACAACAGCATCCTTTGCTCCGAGGGAGGGGGGGTGGATAAAAAGGGAAAAGCCAGCACCCCACTAATTTTAGCCAGCACAAAAGAAGCCTCCGTGCCAGAGGAACATCTGGCATTTTCAGTTCACCTTAACCCTTCCCCTTGGCATTTCAAGGCCTATTAATAAACAAAACAAACTGGGCTCAGAAAACAGATGAGCAAACATCTTGGATGGCTGCAGCCGATTACCGAGTCCCCTTCCTTCCCTCACCCAGCACCCCAGGCCTCCGTGATTTGCCTCGGAATATTTTTTACCAGTAAGGAGCAGCGCTGGGATGTGTTGTGGTAAATATTCCCAAACAAACCACGCGGGAAGGTCAGGCAGCGTTTCCTCAGCTCAGCGGGACCTCCCCGGCCACTCAAACAAACCCCCTGTGTCCCAGGGCTGAGGGAGGCAGAGCCAGCCTGGCACCAGGAACATAATTTAGTGTGCAGGTATTTGATTTGATAAAAAAAAAAACCCGACCTTAATTGGAAAAAACTCCATCTCTGGATGTATAAATGTATATATGGACGTGGATAATGGGCTCCTGACAAGGCTGTAATTCACTGAGAGGGGCCAGACCCCAGTTTGGGTCTGACATGTCACTCCAGCCTCCAGCAGCCCTGGTTTTCCACCAGCCCCTAAGAGGGTAGCATGTTGCAGCTGGCAAAAAAATAAACAAACCTGAGCTCTGTGCTAACAGGATTTTTTCCCCCTCCTGTGATTTATGCCACGAGCGAAGGGAAAACAGCGACACGTTTGTGAGGGGAGGTTCCATTCGGCCCCTCCGGCACGGCCTGCACATGGACACTGGGAAATGCCTTTTTTTGGGGAAGGGCAGCACCTTGAAGGCACGTGCAGGACTCTATTTTTTAGTTTTTCTTTTGAATTTCCAGGGAAATCTGTGCCTCTGCTGGGGAGAGCCTCGTGGTTCCTGTGCAAGCAGCACTTTTGGTATCACTCGGTGAACTCAGGGTTTTATTTAAAACTTTCCCCTCATTCTGGAGGGCCAGAAAACCGAATATATCCCTCTTTCAAACAGGATTTTCTGCTCTTGGCTACCTCGGTGGGTTTTTCCAAATACTGGCTTCAGAAGTAAACCCATTGAGACCTTCCCCCACTGGATTCAGAGCACAACTCCGGGTAAGAATCGAGTCCGGGGAGCCCTAAACCAGCTCGGTTTAAATCCCCGAATCCCTGTCAGACGCTGGAATGAGTGAGCACACACAGGGCACCACCCCACACCCCCCTCTGCTCCCTCACACCCCAGTCCCAGCACTGGGATTCCCTTTCCCAGCTGGAGCCTGGGAAACGCCTGAATTCCCCCCCAGCCCCGCTCCAGGCTGGGCTCTGGGCTTTGTCCCATTGTTCCCAGTTTGTTTTTCTTTCCAGCAGGAACAGGAGCTGCAGCGTTGGATTTGCCAGTGGAGATGACAAACACAGAGCATCAGGCCTTGCTTTTCACCTTGGGCACGCGGAACCTTTTACCTGGGAGCCGGAAGAACCCCGTGCCCTGCAGATTTCTTCTCCCATTCCTTCCCATCCCAAAAGATTTTAATAACTGATACTTTCAAGGGAATAAAGACTTTAAAGAGAGGTTTCCACCAGATTTCACAAAAAGAGGAATTGGATGAGGGCACAGCTCCCGAAAGCAAAGAGGAGCCTCCCCGGCCTCCGGGACAGCAGAAAAAGGGAGGAAAAGAGAGGGAGGGATGGTGGGAAGTGGCTTTTATCAAACCCTCTGCACGCCAAACACTTGTTTATTGCTGTGGAGATCTCCACATCCATCTCCCCGCTCCCAAAATCCAGGAGCTGAGTCCCAGGAAGGGGATGGAGGCCTCCCTGAGGCCTGGGATCCGGGCTGCCAGCGTCACCTTTCAGAAACAGGACCCAGAGGAACCTCTGAGCCCGGGGAGTTTCCACGACAACACCCAAATACAAATATCTGTGCCCAGCGGAGGGAAAGGGTGTCAGAGGCACTGGGGCCGTGTTGGAAGACACAGATCACCCAATATCCTCCAGCCTAGAACAGGAGGATTTTCCTTTCACAGCTTGCTGCCATCCCAGCTTGGTGCAATCCTCCTCCTCTCTCACAGCAGCCAGTCCCAGCACACAGAAACAGAATTTTTCCATCATTTTTGTCCTTCCTGCAGCAGCAAGCCCCAAGCCCCAGCCCAGCCCAGCTTGGGTTCGTGTGCCTGAGCTTTATATTCTATAAGTCTAATATAACAGCGTGTCAAATGTTTGCTTTGGCGATCCCGATGCCTCAAATCCCCTTTTTATACCAATATTTAAAATGGGAAAAGGCTTTAAAAGAATGGGCGCAAATTACTGCTTCAAAGGTTTTATTGGGCTTCCAGCTGAGCATTGCTTCTGCTAAGAATGGGGATTTGAAAAAAAAAAAAAAAAGCAGTGTTCAGGCTGCTTTATTGGGGTTTATTTCCTCTGCTGCTGCAGTCCTGGTTGGAGGGAGAGGAGCAGCAGAAGAAGAAGCAAAGAATGATCTTTTTTTTTTCCCTGTAAATCCCGATAACTCTGATTTTTTACAGTTCATAAAGACTGACCTCAAAGTTATCCCAGTTATGAGAAGTAAGGAAAATTCAGCTCAGCAGAAGGGAGATGGGCTTCCCATCAGTGACAGCCACACTGGAAATAATCCTTTCTTAAATATTACTTTAATGAAATATTTAGGAAATTTTGGGCAAGCATTTTGTTGAAAATTAAGTTTATAAAAGCTCACCCAGCTCTGGTGGGAAGCTCGGGGAGATGGGACAAGGCACCAGAGCAGATGGAGAGGCAGAATTAGCCTGGCTGGATTTTAAGGGATTTT
>VYZQ01048142.1:18738-40212 GCA_013400655.1 Mystacornis crossleyi | reverse complement strand
CATGATTGTTTGAACCTTAAGGAAGGCAGTTATGTTTCTATAGGTTACAGCAATTGAGAGGGGTACTGTTTAGTATTGAACTATTTCAAAATTACATGCTATAGAAGACACCAATACCACTTAGGATTTTGTTTACAGTGGTGGAAGAAATTGTGTTTATAATCTCAGATAAAGGAGATGCGTTTGGACGTTAGATGTCCATCATTTCAGATTCCAGCTTTTGCCACTGAGGAGTTCTCTGGTAGGAAATATTGGATTGATCGATTTGTTCATCACAGAGCTGGCTCATGGCTTTTCTGCAGTGTAGAAAAAATGGTACTTTGTGACCTTGAAGAAGAGGCACAGGTCAGTTTTCAGAGCATGACAGTAGCCTAAAACCAGGTTTTGACGTTTTCTGCAGTTTTAGTGTCTTTTGGTCTGTAGTCTTAAAAAATTAGCCAGTCAGCCTGATTGCACTGAAATCTTTTTTCCATTGACAAAACAAGAACAGCAACTATTGCCTATATGCCTTTGAAATGCTCCTGCAGTCCTCTCAAGGAGATAGTCACTTCAACATTTCATTTTTGATGCTTTAAATTCTGTGCAAATATGCCTCAGTGTTCAAAAATAAAAATCCTTGATAGATTGAGGCTTGGTTATCTTGAGTGACATGGGGAAACAAGATCCACATAGATGTGAAAATGCTGTGACTGTGCTACAGGGCCCTGGGGGGGTAAATCCCTTTCTTTAAAATGCTAATTGTTCTTCTGGTATGGGTCTGTAAAAAGAACAATAGCTTATCTTCTGATGGAAAAAACCCCAGCTTTTATATAAAATAATGTCCCAGAAGCTGAATACAGAACCAAGGACAAGCCCTTTGGCGAGAACTCACATGTTCTTGTATTCTTCCTTAAGGAAGTCAGGTTTTCTGGTTTCAATACTTTCTCTTTCCAAATTTCCAGACTCAATACGTTTATGATTCTGAATATTCCAGATCATCTGGAATGGGTTTAAAGAACAGATTGGGGAATGGAGCAGATTAAGACAAGCAATCTCTTATCCCACAGAACAACCTCGCAGCATTCTCTGTTTCTGAAACCATTCCACACACAAAGAATTGCATCAATTTAACTATTTTCAGCTTAACACAGATGAAAAAGTTGTAATGTTGCGAAGTCCTTGGCAGGCAGATTCTAGGAGTTCCAAGAATTGTTCATATAAATATAAGAAATATAAATAAAATCTGGTTGGTTTTGCTTACTTATTAAAAAAAAGAAATTAGTCACACAATGTGTGCATATGTGTGTGTGTGTATTTTGAAATTATTAATGCTTTTGCTAAATCTTCTAAAATAAAGTAGCTTAGTGGGTTTAGATTTTACATTAAAAAACTAAAATTTTTTGGGTAGATAAGTTTTAAAATAAGACAGATAAAAACCCTTAAAGGAATGTCCAAGCCATTAAAATTTTTTTTTGTTTCCTCCATGTTGCTTTTCTATGTCTCTGCTTTTTACAGTATCTTAAAAGCAAAAGGTACTTTTTTTTGCAGTAAACTTTGCTGAATAAAGACATTATCTTCTTGGAAGATTTTAATTGAAAGATTGGTTAATCATAAGTTTTTTAAATGATTCATTCAAGCTTTGGTCTATTGTCAGATGTGGTTTGGAAATTTCCCACCTTTGCTTATGATATATTTCTGAACCAGAGGCAACCAACCAAACAGCATAGGAAATTCAAATTAACTACAGTATTAATTTCATGCTTCTGAGAGACAGCTGGAGATTAGAAAGAAGAAAATTTGCTTTTAGTGTTGCATCTGTTATTGTTCTATCAAATATCTTGGCTTCAAAGGGAGGAATGGAAGGAGGAACACCCTTCTTTGCAGATGAGCTCTGTAATATTTGCTCTCCCTTTCATTACATACCAGTGAAGGTAGAATTAAGGAGACAAGTATAAACACTATGCTGTGTGTATCTGATGCAGATTTGTTGAGAGAACTGCTGAGTAGTCACTCACTTGCTGGCACTGGTCAAGGTGGTACTGGCAGCAGGAGTATGGAACATGGTTTTTGCCATATAAGCCCCATCTCTCCCTTTCTACACCATTTCTGAGCTTCTCATTTTGTCTGGGATGGGTCTGCCTCAGCTCATCCCTCATCATTGGAGGAGCTGCCTTGCATCCCAGATCCCCACTCTGTACTGGGATTTTCATTGTGTGAGAGAACAGAGAGGAAAAAAATACATGTGCACATTCAGCCCATGTTGATTGATTGTTCCTTAGCTATGAAACAATTTTCTGTACCAATTATGTCTTTGCAGATGACAGAAGCCATTTAGTCTAATGACCATAATAATTAATTTTCGTTATAAATCAGATTAGTTAATGATGCTTAAGTCTGTGTTCTTCGCAGAACTAAAGCACAGTATCTTACGTGAGCTCTCAGAACATATAATTTGCTATATAAGGCACCGCTTTAGAGATTTTTGGCTCAATAAGAGTAGCATTGACTGGCTTTGACCTCCAGGATTCAGTGGGAACACCTTCTGTCCCAAAGTCAGGTCCTTGCTAATAGCTTCCCATTTGTAGCCACGGGCACAAAGCACCCAAGGCTGAAGATTCACCAGTTTTATAGCATGTTCATGGGCAAAATTTCTGAAGCGGTTGTTTTTTCCTCCTTCACTGTAAAAAGTTATGACAGAGCAAAGAGTATTCTGGGGACAAGGTGGTGCTTTTTTTGTTTTATTTCCAGAATAATATTCTTGCTGAATTTTTCTAAACTTTTTGTCCTGTGGTCATTTTAATACACATAAAGACCATCTGCAAAATACCTAAGTGGGTAGTGAGCAAACAAACAAGGCTTAGTATAAGTTATATTTGTATTTTTACCATTTAGTCTTTTGTAGAAGACAACCTATGAACTTTCTTCAGAAAATTCACAGGCTTCTTGAAAGAAGAAAGGTGAGAGGCGTTCTCTACAATTTTGCAGAAAAGTTGTATTTACTATTTCAGGCCAGAAAACTACAAAACTAGTCAAATACCTCAGTGATGTATTTAATTTTCCCCATTCCTAAAGTCTGTGTGTTGAGATGAATTTACTGTGTTTACTGATGGTAAACATGCAATGAAGAATGTAGATAATCACAAGCGCAGCTTGTGGCTTTTGATGATTTTAACAGGATATTAAACTGTCCATTTTTTTTGGTGTGAAATGGGCCACCATCTCATGTAGTGCTGTTCTCTAACTGAATGCTTCTAGTCATGCAAAGCATTGTCAAAACAAACTACAACTGGTGATGAATATACAGTGAATTATCTGGTTTGCACATAAGTGCAGGGGAAGCAAAGCCTTGTACATGTAGCCAAAGCCAGTGCACCGGCCCTGCCTTTCTGGTGGGCTCAATGAACACTCCTTGGGATGTCATTCTGTTCACTGGCTTCACCAAAGGAATTGTACTGGGTCAAAATAAAACATAATGAAACAAAAACAAAAGATTGAGAAAGGAGAGAGAGGAAACAGAAAGTGAGGATCTGTAAGACAGTTAACAGCACTTCATTGGCAGACATTTTTGACTACATGTTACCAGAAAGGTAAAAAGAGAGAGACAGAAGTAGATGCCCAAACTGGAAAATTAGACAAGGAAGAACAAGAAAGTGGAGCAGGAATTGCATAGACAGTATGAAGAGGAGTTAAGAATCATTTTTACCAGAGAGGATGCAACTCTTCAAGCTATAGAGATGACCTGGAAAATTTGTGTCTGAAGGAAAGCTGGAAAGTATTATTTCATTAAATTGTGTTTCATTTCTATTCTTGTCATTAGCACATAACTGATTAAAATAATGTTATATGGGCTGGCACAGCCTTGTCAGTTCCTCTTTGTACAATACTGTTAAATGTGATGCTCTTCTCCAGCAATAACTTATTCACATCCAGCTCCTAGGTTAATTTATAGACTTAATTTTTAATCCATATATTCCATTAAAATAGAATTTGTTAAAAGAACATCACTGTCAGGATGGTGGTATATTTCCTATGTTACAGCACTGCACTTGGACTCTGAAAATATTGGACTACTTAAGTATCCTATTGTCTCAGAGATCTTCAAAAAGGGAGAAGAGTTAAAATAATACCACACTGCTGGATCTGTAAAGGTCGATGGTACTGTGTCATGGGAGAGCTACAGGGAATGCAAACATCTTCCAGCTTGGGCACAATATGACTGCATCACTTCTGGCTCGGCTGCCACAGAACTGTTGCCTCTCCTGGGGCACCAGGAACAGCACTTGCTGCAGGGGGAAGGGGGCAGAGGCTCCCACAGGTGCAGCCAGCCCTGGGGACCGGGCAGGTATATGTCTGCTCAGGCAATCTGGAAAACCTCCTCTTACATTTTAGATAAATGCATTTTTATATATTTAAAAATTGGTTTCAAGTTGTTAATTTTAGCTCCCAAATATTTTGCTGGCCTGCAGTTGGGAAGTGGTATCTTAATTAAAATTTTAAAAAATAAAGTGGGGAATGTAAGGACATAAAGTGAACTTGATTGATTTTACCAGTGTTTAGTTTCTAATACAGAAAAGGCCCTGCCATAAGTACAAAAGAAGATACAGCTTTTGAGAGATTTACTTTGAAATTTTTTTCTGAAGGAACTCTTAAGTTTATTCTATAATACATGTCTATGTTCTAAATAAGGGACTTTTGGAGGTGGTGGGGTGGAATATCTGAATGCAGAGGGCACATTTTCACTGTAGGGGACAAGCAAAAACAGTAAAGCCCACTTTTATTTCTTCCATTTCAGAATTCTGAGTCTCGTTTCTGTGTCTGTTTGCTTCAAATACAAACTGAGGAGTTTTCAGTTTCCTTTCCCTTTCTTCAGTAAAAGTTAAATGTATTTTTTGTTTTTTTAAAGAAAAAAATGCCGTTGCTCATAAAGAAAGCTTACACAGTGTTTGCAAATAGGAAAAAGGTCCACAATTCTGACCACCATAAAATCAAAGGGAGGCTGGATCTCATGTCAGTGCATTCCATATTTTGGGTTTATTCCATCTCTGGCCACTAAAGGGGTGAAATATTCCCTCTTCCCCCAGGATTTCCCCCTCTCTGTTGCTCTCATTGAGGAATGCTGTAGCCACTTGAACATCCTTTGCTGTGCTTTGGAAATGAGGCATACAGAAAAGGGATGTTTTAACTGAGAAGGTTGATTCAAATTCTACAGGAACAAGTGACAGCTTGATCTGTCTGTAGCTTAGTTACCTCATCTGTAAAGTGCTCTTTTATATTAACATTATACCACAGCCATTGCTACTGGAACTGAATGTCTGCCAACAATACATTAAGTTATAAGACTATGCATCATTCATATTATTTGGTTCTTTCATCCTTTTCTTATAGAAGAATATGTGCACACAGTTTGGGGATTTGGGTTGCCATTTGCCAAAGTTTCCAGTTGACCTGTCGGATTTTGGTCTTGCTATTGCTATTAGCACTGCCAGGCCTGCTCCGATGAATCTGCAAAGCATCCGATGCATGTTCAGAGATGGCCCAACTGCCTGGGTTTAATCAGATTTTTAAGATGTGTTTTAGTTTTCAGATAAATATCTCTTTATATTTATGTTAGAGTAGGCAAGACAAAGAACTGAGGCTTGTGTTTGAAACAGGAGATGGTTAGACTTGTCATGGTCTTTATTTTATTGGAGGAATTAATTTTTTTTCCAATTTAACTTAAAAATATGAATTTGTTTTTGATTTTTTTTTTTTTAATGGTGGACCATTTCTCTCCCCAGAAAGTCCTTCCTTGACAAAAGAGTTGTGTTGTCCTTTAGGGAAAGAACTGCATTTCTCCAGGGAACAGTGAGTGAAGATCTTGAGGATGCTTCACATCTTTAAGGTTTGAACAGTAATTCTGAGCTGCTGGGCTCAGCCCATTCCATGCCCAGATCCACCTCAAGGCAATGCTGCATTGATAACATCCATTAGTGACTGTAGGAGGTCCAGACACTGAAAAAAATATTTAAGATGGACAGACATATTTTTACTTGAAGGGAGTCTCCAAATATAAGCAATCTGTGATCAAACCACGCAGCACAAGTTTGATGAAGTACCAGGAGGCAGAGGTGAATTAGGAGTGAAGTGACAGCCAAAATAGCTTTGCTTTTACTCCTGTGTGTTTCAACATTAATGTTATTTTAACACACACACACACACACACACACAGAGGCACACACATACAGACACACAGAGACACACATACACACAACTCTTCCTGAATAAAAAAACTCTAGGCATTGCTCCAGACCATTACACCACAGTCTACTCTCAGACAAAATTGCCAATTTCTGCAACGGGTGCTTTTATGGAGCTGAATTCTAAGACTGAGCTGCTACACAGTATCTCTTATTTGGTTTTTCTTCTGTCACGGAACATCCTTATTTGCCTATCTGGCATAGCTATTGTGAGTTATATTTACTGACTGGAAACTTGGCAAGTTCGATATTTGTTCTTGGTAACAAGATACTACCCACAGTTTTTACTTAACAAGTTCTGCAGCAGCCAGGTGGAACATACATCATTAGTTACTGAATAATGAATATACTTTAAATTATGATTCAAAAATGCTCAGTTACAGTATATTAAATTAGTAAAAAAAAAATTAAATTAATGTAAAACTGGCTTTCCATAGAAGAATTAGCAAAATCAAAATAGGCTTTTTATCAACTTTATTGAAACTAATTCAACTTTCCAAGAACTAAAAATTGGTTTCCTGTCTTGACTGTTTTGGAATTACTTACTGTCATCTGTTTCAGACGTTAAAGGATATGATTTAATATCAGCAATAAGGCCTCTGTTCCTACTTTGGCAGGTGTTAATTATTTAAACACTACTCATTTAAATTTGTTTCCAATCACTCTTTTGAGTGATTTGCTTCACATGTTTCTTCATGTATATGTTCTGCACACACAAATAAAATAGGGGGCAAAGTCGCCCAGTCAGTAGCTCTATTTCTTCTCTTTTCAGCTTATCTTTAGATAAGGAGGTAGAAACAGAGGGATATTTCATGGGTGATGGTTTTCA
This sequence comes from Mystacornis crossleyi, assembly GCA_013400655.1. NCBI lineage: Eukaryota > Metazoa > Chordata > Aves > Passeriformes > Timaliidae > Mystacornis > Mystacornis crossleyi. Next base: position 33,168 of record VYZQ01048142.1, on the reverse strand, counting down.
GTGATGGAATAAAATATATAATACATCATTTTTATCTCCTTTGTAATGATACGAAGTTTTCTCTTAGGGAGAGTGCTGTGGTTTCTGCATGCAAATGGCTGTACTCTGTGTGAATGAATTGTGAAATGGGTCACATTTCCTGAAGCATCCATGGAGGCTGGAACAATATAGACAAACTTCTCAGGGAAAAAATCTTGGGGAAAGAAATCTCTAAAATAACTACAGTCATTCCTCCACATCTACAGTTCCACCAGTTTACTTGCAGTGACAAAAACACGGTTGTAAGAATATTGTCTGGTTCTGTACAGCTACTTACTCATAAGATGAGAAATGCCTCCCTTGCTGTATATGCCTGAATTATCATTTACCATCATGTTAGAGTCATCCTGATTTTTTTTTACTTAACATTTGACGTGCTTTACAGCACAGCACCAGAGAAAAAGGAACTCTTAGCTCTTTACAACAGACCTCTGTCTGGTGTGAAGTGAAATTCTTATTCTGCGACAGATAACTTGTAATTTAATACAAAATTCTTGTCAGTAGAATAACATAAGGGAAAGCTAGACCAGAGGGAAAGACAGCCATAAGAGAGGGAATTTTATGCACCACTGGGAAATGAGAAGCTGACAATTATAGGTATTTCAGTTCTACAAGGCAAGTCATTTCATCCTGGTAATAAATGGAAAAGGTGGGTGTTTGTTTAGATTTAGGCCACTTGGTAATGATTTTAACACTCAGCTAAGTTTCTTGCCAAGACAAGCACTCCAAGGCCAAAATCTGTAATGAACTCTCATCTTCTCAATTATAGATTCAGCCCCGACCAAAGTGATATCCAATATTCCCCTCCCCGCTCCACAAGTGCAGAGACATGCTGATGGACGTGCAAGCAGCCAGGTTCTGCATGGCTCCTGCAGTTCCCCGGGACCCCACAGCCCAGCCAGCTGCCAGGCTGGGACACCAGCACCCGCTACCTCCCCTCTTCCCCTCTCCTTACCACCCGCCCCCCTCCCCCTGCTGTCTGTTTCCTGGAAAGAGTGAGAGCAAAGAGAGAGAAATAGTGCCAGTGATGCTGGGAGGAGGAGGAGAGGATGAAGGGACTGTCCTCTCTCCACCTCCAGGATCCTCCCAGCCCCTTCCAATGGGTGGGAGACTGAATCAGTGGAACCAACTTGTGACTGTGTTGGCAGGTCTCTGCCGGCTGGCTGAGCACGCCATGGCTTCCGAAGCACTGGGACAGCGGCCAGGGGATACATGGCTCTGCAGCACTCTGCTGCTCTTAGTCCGTGTCCATCTCCTTCTTGCTGCTATTTCAAGTGATCTCTAGAATCTCCTGCTCACTTGCTCTTGTCACCAAGCTCCCTCTTTCTGATGCTTGTCCAGGAAAAAAACACAGAAGGTAATTTTCTTTCCAAAGACTGATGTTTCATAATTTATCTTCCTGGCCTCATCCCCTAGCGTGTTTTCTTCTGCCCTTTCTCATTCCTTGGCTTGTTTTTCCTTGTATGTTTTCATACATTATAGTATATTTGTATTTTTATCACTACTGAAATGAAACCATCCTGACCCCACCTGCCTACTGGCTGGCACAATTCTGTCTCTGTTCTCTCTTAGGACTCCATAAACAATCACCTGTCTCATGCCAGCTCCCACTAACCCTACACTCACCAAAGACCTCGTAAAACTGTAGTACATATTTAAAAGGTGGAGACAATAATATTCAGAAGTCTTTTTTTTTTTTTGAGAAATGTATATGTATCTACATTGGAGATAAAAATGTACCCGTAATTGTGGGGTTTAAAGAGTAGAAGAAACTGATGCATTTTTTGCAGGGTGATCTGCTTTGTGCAAAGAGGCACAGCCAGGGGATATATGGCTGCTGTGGATGCTTCTTTTCCCAGAAACTTGTTGTGGTCTTCTGCCGAGCTAAATGGATCACTAACTCCTTTTCTGTAGACTTTTCTGCTACCTGTCCACCTTCTTGACAGAAGGTGAGGAGTGAAGAGAAGGATTACAAGATATGTAGGAAAGAGCCATTTGCCATGCAGAGGGAGCAAAAGAATGTCTTTCCACCATGGAGGCAGAGACTGTGGTTAATTCAGAAAATAACAGTGGAAAATAATAAATAAATTAGGAAATCAAAGCAAAAAACCACAAGCCCAGACTAGGTCTGTTTTATTCAGAAGTTCTGACTTTTGCTCAGAACAATGAGTCTGTTTCAGCAAGAAAGCCTTCCTTAGTTCTTTGTGCTTCCTTAAATAGTAAAACCTCCCTTTATATGGTTTTGTGTTCTTCATTTATACTGTGTTACATTTTTTTCTTTTTCTTTTTTTTTTAAACTTTTTTCTGTTCAGCAGCTGGCAGGGGGTAACAGAATTTTAGAGGGTAAGTGCTATATACAATACGTAACTCAGTCTAGTCTTCCAGCTGTCAATCATAGGTACTCAGGCTTTATATCTCTACTGATGAGTTCAGTGTGACTTCTGAGCAACTAAGAACCAAAAGTTTTGGTCTCCTGTTCATTAAAAAATTGTAAAATATGTTGGGCAAAAGATGAAAAATTAAAAGAATTATTATTATCACTGGTACTCATATTCTCAGATTAAATCCAGTTTTAGTTCCTTTTTCTTCCACCAACTTGCTTGTGTACAGCAATCTTGGCAAAAGGCATTAAATCATATGTCGGTTAATTACTTAATGTTTCTGAATTGCTTTGAACATGAAGTGTGTGCCAAGTATTCCAAATATTATGTGAGACAATATTATGATAAGCTAGGGGTTTCTTCTTCAGTTTCTTTTATCAATCAGCAATATTTAAGCTTTGGTGCTATATACAGATTGTACATATAATTATTTGAATTCACTACAGATTGAATTCCATTCCCTCCCTTCACTGTAAAAGGAAAGCAGCATAATATGTTAAGAAAGCAACATTCAGAGAGAAGAATGTTCTTATCATGACGCAGGACCAAAAGGGATGTACTGGGATCCCTAAGCCCAGGGAAGAGTAGTGCAGTCTTCTAAGCAGAAAATAAATTTGTCTGTTTTAGAAAAATCTATGTAATTATAATCAATTATAATATGTTTTATTGATGCTCTAGGAATATCAAGTTCTCCTCCTAGCGAGATGATCAACAATTTGATTATCGTCATTACTTGGAAGTTGCATTTTCGTTTTGTGTAAGCTCAAATTCTGAATGTTGTGTTTTCAGAAGTAAAGTTAAATTTATCTCGTTACTTTCCTCGTCTAGTTAATTCTGTGTATTACTTAAAAAAAAATTTCAAGACTCCTAGATGTGAATCACCAAGGTCTGCATTTCAGAAAAAAAATTTAATTTTCTGGGCAATCAAGTATCCTCAGTCATACAGACAGCAATTTTGCATTCCAAAACATTTATGTGACTTACAGCTTAATTACAGATGGAACCTGTAAAAATTATTTGCTTTTTTCACATAATTTACAGGTTAATCAACAACTGCTAGCAGTAGACCTGTACTTGTCTATGGATTTCCAACTCCTAATGTCTTGGGTGAGTTTAGGAATTTCTACGGTTCTTTGGAGATGCATAAGATGTTTTTGGTGGTGGTCAGACTGCTATAATGATATGCCCCATTTCTTCAGTAGCAGGAAACTGAAGTGGTCATTCTAATTCCATTGAAGCTGCTTTCAGGCTTGGATTGTTCCATTTCAGTAGTGTACCTTTTATAATCTAAATAAATATTATTTCTCTTTTTACTCACAGGTCTTACACCTTTCATGTGACAAACTTGTCTACCTATCTGCAGAGTGAGGGCATTTCCTGGTAGGTTGGAATTCAGGGTACACATACTCTGTCCAAAGTATTGGTTGCACATTCTGATGGTCTGCTTCATGAAATAAAACTGGTTTGGGTTTTTTCCAAGCAAACCATATTTTTAATCAGTCATGTTTTCTTTCCATGAAAACATTGACTTTTTGTCAGAATTAAGGAAAATAACTCTGAAAAACTTTTTGAAAAACTCTTAATTTTTTTTCAAAATATTTTCATAGGCATGGTCCTTCTTTTTTGATCAATATTAATATTAAGCTTAACGTCTAGTTTCAGGAGACCAAAAGCAAGAGCATGTGTCTAGGAGACTAATAGTGTCTGTGCAAGTACAATCGCTTCCCTACTTGGGCTCTGAAAATGAAGGCCTACGTGTCTTCTGCATGTCACACAAGGAGTAATTTAAGGACTTAAAAAGTAATCAAACTCTGTAGTAGGTTGACCAAGTGTATTGAAACAAAATATAAATGTGAAACCCTAACACATCATAAATAAAATGAAATGTATCCATACCCAATTAAAATGCAAATCATGAATTAATTAAAAAAAAAAAAAAACACAAAAACCCAAAACACAACCCCCCCACATTTATCTTGTTAACTTGAAACCCAGCTCGGAAAAGTAGTTTCTTTTCCTTTGGTTTCCATGAACACAAGATTTTATGAGTACTGATATCGAATTACTACATATTATCTGAAAGTACAACAGAAGATCTGTCTGGGCAGTCAGTAAGATGTCATTCATTATTGTTTCACCTTGGGGACTGGATATTCAATCTGAAAAAATAAACACTCAATGTGTGCTCCATCCCTACGACAGGGCTTTCTGTTAAAGCTTCTTTTCTAATATACAGCTCCTACTTGATACCAGATAACAGAAAGCCTATCAGATTCACCTATATTGTAACTTACTCCTAAAATACCTAAAATATTTAATTCCCTGGAGCTACTCATTAAAAAGAAAAAGGTTAAAAGTATGTTTTTCTGTTAAGTATTGATACGTGAAGTGCTGCTCCTATTTTGAAAGCTCAGTTAATGTTTAATGTCAGTTTTGTCTGATCTTGTGTGTTTTTAAATTGAGTTCTGTTGATTCATTTCCTCTGACAGCACTGCAAAGTTTTGCTACCAATGAGTTGAAAGAGGTCAATTTTAGTTCCTTGGCAATTTCCCTTCTTGCCTATCACTTTCACAGGCTTTTACAATGTCACGGATCTCCCATGTTTTAACTGACTTCCTGCTTATGTATGAAGAGATTCAGCCAGCTCTCAAAGCTTTACTGATTGGTTCATGTTAGGAAGGTGTTTCCAGAATAGCAGCTAAAGCTGAAAAGGTCACATCACCTTTCTTCTTATTACTGCTGTTGGAGAGCTGGTAGTCCAGACCACGAGAAATCTCTTTTTCCCTTGCTTGTTTGAGAATGATGCATGTTGGCTGCCCTGCACCACAGACTGCTGGAGAAGAGGAAATATTTACCTAAGGAGAACAAAGGCATACACCTGGTCTTTACTTTCAGCCCTATGAAAGAGTGCTGTGGTCCACGGAAAAGTAATGGAGATGCTGAGCTGCCTGCAGCCCTGCCATTCCCCATGCCAGAAATGACAGATCATGTTGCATCCTGTGAGGATGCCAATGGGCCAGAAAAACCCAGAACCAAGAGGGTTCGCTAATGGGATGGCCCACAGGCTGAAACATCCCCCCAAGACAGGGAGTGTTCTCAGGAGACCTTACCATAATTATTATATGGTATGCATTTCCTGTGTTTGAGATTGGTTCAGTGCTCTCTACCCTTTTATTCCATGTTTGTATCATCTCTAGAAATTTCTTTTTGATTATACTCCTCATTGGCTCTTGCCCTTTAGNTCAAAGCTTTACTGATTGGTTCATGTTAGGAAGGTGTTTCCAGAATAGCAGCTAAAGCTGAAAAGGTCACATCACCTTTCTTCTTATTACTGCTGTTGGAGAGCTGGTAGTCCAGACCACGAGAAATCTCTTTTTCCCTTGCTTGTTTGAGAATGATGCATGTTGGCTGCCCTGCACCACAGACTGCTGGAGAAGAGGAAATATTTACCTAAGGAGAACAAAGGCATACACCTGGTCTTTACTTTCAGCCCTATGAAAGAGTGCTGTGGTCCACGGAAAAGTAATGGAGATGCTGAGCTGCCTGCAGCCCTGCCATTCCCCATGCCAGAAATGACAGATCATGTTGCATCCTGTGAGGATGCCAATGGGCCAGAAAAACCCAGAACCAAGAGGATTCGCTAATGGGATGGCCCACAGGCTGAAACATCCCCCCAAGACAGGGAGTGTTCTCAGGAGACCTTACCATAATTATTATATGGTATGCATTTCCTGTGTTTGTGTTTGGTTCAGTGCTCTCTACCCTTTTATTCCATGTTTGTATCATCTCTAGAAATTTCTTTTTGATTATACTCCTCATTGGCTCTTGCCCTTTAGTCCCTCCCTTTCTGTACCCTCATTGGCCCCCTTACCTTTACTCTGTCCCCTGGCCCTCAACCTACTGGCTCTGGTGCTCTGCCCGCCCCTTCTTCCCCGTATATAAACCTGTACCCTGCATCCATTTTGCTCTTCATCCCTGGTCCCTCCTCAATAAGCCTTGTTGCTGGAACCCATAGAAAGAGCCCTTCCCACCTCCTTTGTTGCCAGCTGTCACCTCATTTCTGCGTGTGTGTGTCCATGTGCCCCACACCATCGGGTGCGTGTGTGGCTGTGCCTTTGTCTGGCCATCCGTGCTGAAGTGGCTTCTGCTGGCTGGGGACCCTTCTGGAAGGCTGCAGCAACTCACCATTGCCCCACACCATGGTAAGGTCAGGCCAATCTCTTACCTGCACAGAGCTCGTGTCCTGAAACCAAACAACATGAAACATGGCAGAGATCTCGTGCAGAAAACCCTGGCCTTGCATATACAGTCATTTAGCCAAAAAATGCCCTTAATATTTATGGGAGAATTTGCATTATACTTTAAGCACACCAGTGTTGTTAGTTTGAGGTTGGACTCACACCCAAAAAAGTATTTAGGTTCTGAACTTCTTGGCAGGTTCTTTGCTTGATCACATCAATCCTCCACCATTCTTCTGCACTCAGGTACCACCAACATGGATAAATACCATGCCCAGGAAAGAGATTCATAAAAGAAAACTCACAAAAGAAAAAGGTTAAAACTCCAGGGCTGAGACAAATAGAGAAGAAGGACTTGAACCAATGTGACTGGCTAAGCATTAATGGAATTTAGGTACACTTTTTAGAGAAGCTAATTGAATTGCATAAAACATAAGAGGCTGTACCCTTAAAAAAGAGTTGAAATTTTTTTTTTGAAAAATACTAACATACCAAATTACTGAGACAAATAAAGTGAGTGATCTAAAAACAAGAGAAAAATGCTTACTATTTCCCCAATCAGGTATTGCTTCACACTATCCAGGGAATTAAGGTTAGAAGTCTTAATAAAGAGTCTGTTATCAGTGTATTTGGGGGTGACAAATGTGGTGATAAAATAAACTAAACAGTTTAGGTTGTTTTTGCTTTAAATTTAGTACAAAATGAAGAAATTTTACATGAGATTTTTTTTTAAATTAAGCAGAGAAAGTCCTCAAAAAACAGGTCTGTATTTAAGATTTTGTGCTACTAAATAGGGTGAGAATCACCATGTTTGTACACAAACCTCAGTGTGATTTGTAGTGCTAGAAACTCCACATGAAAATGCCTTGCATTAAAAGTCCTATTAAATTTGCTATTAATTTAATGCAGCAAATTAAAAGCCACTATAAGCAGGTAGAAAACCCCGGTGGCAATGGATCTTTGCATGCTTTACTGCAGCCTAATACACTGTCTGAAAATTTTAGACTGAGTTACTAGCAACAAAATTTTTGCGATTTTGAAGCAGTTGCAGCCAGTTGCCTGACACCAGGGAAAGACAGACACTGGAGCAGACAGGCTTTTGGAATATAAACTCAGAAAGGAGGCTAATAAAGTGATTGTAAATGGTCTCTTTAGTGAGGTGAGCAAGAGCAGGGAAGAAGTGAGAGAATGAAAAGCACATCTTGCTCTTGCTTTTTTTTTTCCCTCTCATGACTGAAAAAGACATAAACATATCTATAAAAATAGGGGGAGAGAGTACATTAAGATAAATTAACCAAAAGTTCAAAATACAGCCTTGGCCATTTTTCTTTGAAATATGCTAAATATGCTCAAATACTTAGTATTTCAGGTGAGGGCAGCATAAGTATGAATTTAAACTAACATCTTCCCTGACACGCTGTGACAGAGGCTTACCTCCCTTCCAACCAGCACTTTGAAGGGCACCTTTCTGCAGAAGGAGAAAAAAAGTGGTTCAGGAACATTAAATTCCAAATGTAACTTATTTACATATACACAGTAATTCTGGGAGAGGAGAAGCTACACTGTATTGGGGCAAATGTCTCTTCCAGGGCAACCTGCTAGTGAGCACGAGACTTTGCTAGAGAATCCCACGCTACTTTCATTGCTGTCCCTGAAAATAACACCAAGGACCGAATTTCAAACAGAAAATCATAACTGTAACACAGAATATTTGCTTGCACTCCTAGGAGATCATGCCACTTGGTGATATTATTGATAAGTATCTTCATGCAGCACTTCGGTCTGCAACATTCCTCTGAATTTCCAGGAAATGTTTTCACATTTATATTAAAGAGAAAAAGAACAAAAGAGGGCCATAAATGCCTTGTGTAAAGTTTTTGCATTCTTCTTTCCAGTTAGATTTCAAGTGCTTTATAAGAAGAAATAAGCAGCAAAGAAATGTTTGGTGAAAAGAAGTTGCAGTGTATTGAAAGGAAGGATGTGGTTAAAGCAAATGCCTAGAAGGCAGCAGATAACAGTTCTGTTCCCAGATCTGACACAAATGCTCTTTTTGACCTTTCACCAAAGTATTTCCTTGCTTTGGAATTAGTTTCTCTGTAAAATGGGGGTGATAACAGTGCTTAACTATTCTTTCTAACAGAGGAACTGTGAAGTTTTTATTTATGCTTTTTGCAAGATTTGAGAACCTGAGAACAATTACAACTGGATCAGTTTAGACATGCAGGTTTAAGTCTTTCCTTCAAATAAAACATTTAATTTATAGTACTAAGTTTATTTGATGCTAATTATGTGTATTGTAAAAAAAAAAAAAAACATAATCCGATGAGGATTTGCTCAGTCCTGCAAATAATTATCTAACAACATTACTAGAAAATTCAATTTTCTTTTCCTACAGTCAACCAAAAATAAAAAAAGAGGAAAGGAAAAAGAGCAATAATTCTTTTATCTTGTATATGACCAAGAAGACTGATATCTGATAGAAGATTTTAGCACTAATAGTGTGATCCTGATGGGCTGTTAGAGAGAATTAGAGGAAAACAAAGACGCTTTTTGCACCTTCTAAAATAACTTAGAGGAATGCTTTGATTGTTTTTTAGAATTAAGCACACATAAAAAGTGGCATTTCCCTATTTCTTTTCCAATGAGTTCTGGAGTGGAGAAATCCCTTGGGCAAGACTTTCAACTTGTTTTCTTTCTATTGTGGAGCAGAGAAGCATTGCTGAGGCCTGCAGAGTCTTCCTGCTTGTTTGAAGAAGAAGTATTTTCTACTGTGATTCAGCACTCAGTGGACAGACTATCTCACCTTTTTCTGGTTTTTTAACATGGGAGGTTTTAACCTTATCCTTGAAACCATGTCCCAAATAGGTCCCAGGCTTAGGAGTCTGGCCCAGCAGTACACACCCTTAACTGAAGCAATGCTTACACATAATACCGTTTAAATTATGAAATGCTGATTGTGAAAACAATAGATACATTCAATCACCATATCCCAGGAAAAATGAGAAAAAATATTCCAGAACTCCTATCAGAGCTTAATAGGTATAATTTTGCTAGCGATATGGTAATACACAGCAGCTTTCCCTGGACGGCTGTGTAAAACAAAGAAGTGGTTGTCAGCCTTTCAGAATCAGATGTTAATGATATTTCATGTCTTTGTTGAGTCTGTGGAAAGCAGCTACTGCACCTAAAAGGGAAATGACTTCCATACCAACCTCCCCCAGCCAAAGTCGTTCAGATTGGGAAAACTGGATGAAGTCCATATTTATACTTCAGAAAGAGGTGTAAAAGAAGATTTCAAGACAGTATTGACTGAGCTGTCTCCTAGTCTCTTTACCCAAAGTTATATCTTATCATTGTGATGAAAGTTTTTAGTTCAATGCATTACAGTCTCTTTCCCCCCCTCCCTTCTTTTTCCTTTTTTTTTTTCAAACATATACGAGGAAAGAATGTAATGTAAGCAAAACTCCAATGTGTTTCTGGCAAATGAGGAGTGTTTTCTACATCTCATATATTTTTGGAAGCATTTGAATCCAGAAGTAATACATCTTCCAAATCAGGAAGAAGGCTTTTTATTAGACTGATGCCTGCACACAGCAGAGAAGGGCTGTCTGCCCCAGCACTGCAGCAAGCAGGGACTGATGCTTTGTCTGAGCTAGTCCGGAAGATTGGAGCCAGTCGAAAGAAGGGTTTCTTGTAGCTTTATTGCTGCAACTTAATTTTGCTCCACTACTGTATGTCTTCGGTTCTGCAAACTTTCTTTCATTTGTTTTAAGAAGAGGTCTTAATTCCAATGCAAAATCCATCCAGAAAGGAGGGCCCCTCAGCACTGTATTCCAGCTGGTGGGGATTAGCTCAGTCCTTTTACCGGATACGTATCATTTTAATCTTAAGCCTTTAGACACTGTACAACATACTATTAAGTCTGTTACCAAATAAAACACTAAAAGGCTGATTCACTAAGGGTTACACACCCTTTGCAGGGAAAAAGCTAACATTTACAAAGGGATAACTGCCAAAAATCACTGAAATTTCATGTCTTTCCTATTTATTAAATCCCACATACACCATGTGTACAGTAACTTCCTTGGGATATGCCCCTGGGAGAATTACAAGTCAAAATAAAAGAGCAATGGCTCCCTTAAAATGTGTCCCTGGCTCTAAGGACTGATTTACATTGATTCACATCAGAAAACCTGAAAAATTAAAGTTATGTTATTCAAAAATAAAGTGAAACCTTCCAGAAAGTGTGAAACATGTACTCAACCATGATAACGAGTGATACATTTCCTACAGGAATTAGTGGTTAGAGTATGAACCCAAGGCATTAGCAGGCCAAGGGAGTCATTTGCTAATGATCTTGTGCCAGCAACTTTGACTGCAGTTTGTGACTTGGGTGCTTAAACTGCAGCAATATGGCATTGCTTGATTATTTAGGGAAATGTGGGGGACAGTCACTGGACCTGGAACCACTCACTTGTATTGTTAATAGCAAATGCAGATGCCTGACTTTGCTCCCTGTGGAGCTTCTTAAACCGTGCTTTATCTGTCTGTCCGGGGTGAGACAAAAAAAATCTCTGATATTTATAATGTGCTTTGGATAAAGGGAGCGATTTAAATGCAAACTGTGATAGCCAGTGTTTATTGGCTAGCCTGTTGTTCTGACACAGGCTCAGAAGCATCTCACCAAGTTATTTCAGCCAGTCATTTGAAGCTAGTCACTATAGTTCCTCGTACTAAATAAATGCCTATGCTTATGGTACCATCTCAGGGCATGAAGGTCATTTTAGGAGGTCATTAGGTGTGGCTCTGGCAGCAGCACAGTGAATGAAACTGCACTGATAGTCTGTGCCCTGCTGTTTGGGTAATACAAATGATTTAAGTTTTCTTCCAGGGGATTGGGTTTTTATTGTTGTTTTCAGTAAGAAATAACTCATCTGTTTTGGAAAACATTGTTTAATGTATAATGGAATATTCCACTAGCACTGACAGGCAGAGCTGCTCCATGCCAGCCAGCAGCCAGCCCTGGGAGTGGCTGCAAATCAGGGAGCAGGCACCCCACGGAGGCTGGGTTCTGTGCCCCCTCACTGTTATTTTGTACAGAAAAAACTCTGTTCTAAGGCATGTTGGTTATAAAAATTAAAAACCTGACTGTATTCTATGACCAAGTTTTTTGTTAGAGGATAAACCAGCACAGAATAATACTATATAGAATTTGCAAAGTCTTTTTGCATTCAAGATATTTGAGTAAGATAAATGGTAAAATCACCATATTCATTAAGCCCTGGGATAAAGTACTACTAGTCCTGCTGTGCAGACGTAGAAGTTGAACTAGAGGCAAAGATTTTTGTCTGGGAATTGAGGTAAAGACTTTTGTCTCAGACAGGTTTATAATTCAAAGTTTTTATTCAGTAGCCCTATGCTTAGACCATGCAATTCTCCCTAGCTCCATTTTATTGCAAGGATCTTGGTGTCTTCATTAAAGACCTAGTTCGAGGGTTCATATGATTTTTGTTAAAATGTCAGTATTCATATATCAAAGAAAAATGTTTCAAGGCCATATATTGTGGGAGAAGTCTGGAAATAAAAAGTATCACTCATATGTAGCCTGAAGGCTCCAAGGACCACTAGACAATGTAAAAAACAATCAAAACCAAAATGTGCTTGTTTATGTAACAGTCATGATTTTAAAGAGAATTTTGTGATTTTTTTTAAGGGATCCATCTCATGATTTTTCAGTACTTGGCCCTGGCAATACTGCTAGCCTGAAGTGGAGGATTTACATCTGATGACCAAGTTCCCCTGTCGCTTCACATACAGTCAGTTTACTTTGGAGGATCATCAGACAAAAGCTCTGTTACATGTTAACAGCATTGCCAAGCCCAAGGATTCAGAAAATCATGAGCTAGTTTATTCTACATGGCAAAGCGATTAGTGAGAGAAAATGCAACAACAACAACAGCCCAACAAATGCTCTTAATATTTGCTCCGTTGTCTCCTCTCTATGAAGCCTTTAGCAGTGCTGTGGTTCAGTACCACCACTAGAACCAGTTTTTTTTTTTCTTTAGAGATGAGAGGGATTTCTGACATTTAATGACAAAAAATATGGGTCTTACTCTATAGTATCCATAAGCTGTTTTCAGGGGGAATGCAGTGGGAGACTTTTACAGACCAAGCTGGTCCGATCAGCCATTGTTGCTGCAGAAATTGGAGGGGCAGCACCTGGGACCCCCATCCGTGCATTTACATTTGCAGAACACCATCAGGGGGAGCTCCGTCACAGACTTAACACCACTGTTTCACAGCGGCCTCACCTGGAAAAACACCTCCACCTCCATCTCTTCCTACGAGCAGTAAACAAATGCATGGAGAACATTAGTCTTTTTGGTACTTCCATCACCTTCATCATCACTACCATCAAGACTGGCAGACAGTGTAGAGGTGAAAATTTCCATAAAGAGTGATGAAGAACAGAATGATCAGTGTCAAAGTAAATGGGGTCAATCACCTGAAGTCTCAGATAGAAGTTGCTGTGATTACTTGTGTGATTCTGATGCTTTCTTTGATAGTCCCATTCAATTACAGAGTCTTGCTGTAAGTTTTTGTGACCCTTAAATGAGGTACCATCTTGAGGAAACCTTTCCCTTATTACTGAAATCTGTTTCTATAGAGGTCCTGCTGTGACTTTCTCAAGGAGCCATCCATTCAGCTGAAGCCCCTCTGCTCTGAAATGTCCTTTATTGACTCCTATTATGTGAGAGAATGAGCCAAGTAATTGCACCAAATGTGTATGTGATACATATATCACATGTGATCTAGGATGCAATATGGTACACAGAGTGAGCAGTCAGATGCTTTCTTTTTTTCATATAAGAAGGAATGTTCTTATTTTTAGAAAGTTTGAGTGGTTTTTTTTTGATTTCTGTGAAGTAGAGAACTTAGAGATTGTGACTTGAGCTCTCCATGACCTGAAAATCTTCAATAAAGATTGAGGCATAGCATCCTTCTTAAGTAAGATGCAATGATGGATAACAATAAAATAGAGGGTTAGGATGATCTCCATTTCATCTATATGCAGGAATAAATCCCACATAGCTATGCAAGATGGTATGAGTAATGGAAAATATTGAGTTTTTCTTAAGGATCACTGGGGAATAATTAGGAAAAGAAAATTTTACCCTAAAACCCAAACAACAGTTTGGCATAGTAAACTCAAATTCATTGCTAAGATTAATTCTGTTTAAGTTAAAATTTGTTTTCATTTTGAACTTGTCCTATCATTCTTATAGTTGAGAATAAGGAAGAACCTAGGAATTAATTCTTCATACTTTTTTTTTTTCATGCTGATTGAGGCCCTTCTTTAGTGCTTTTAAAATTTTGTAGAAAACTTCCTCCATTGCTCAAATTATGCTGTGAGTGAACCCTGATGAATTCATTCCCAAAGAAATAGATTCAAGTCATTGCTGTACTATTGCCAGCATCTGTAAAACTGCCTGGCAAAAAGTGTGGAAACAGTTCATGCAACATTGCTCTGGCCATTTGTTCAACAATGGCCACATTTAAAATAGTAACCCTTATTTTCTTTTATAATAGGACAAAGCAGATGGAATAAAGTTACAATCATGTGAATATTACCAAAACACCTTCTGAGAAACATATTTTTACCATGGTGAGGCTTTAAGGGTTTGGATGGCCTTCACTGTACTGATCCCAGGACATCAAGGTCCCATGTAAAAAAGGAGTTTCCATGAGACTTTATAAGAAGATGGTAACTA
>VYZQ01048140.1:14576-25588 GCA_013400655.1 Mystacornis crossleyi | reverse complement strand
CCCCCCAGGGGGGCACCTCCACAGTCAAATTTCTGAAGCTTTGTGAAAACACTTCCGTTTCCCAAGGAACTTCACTGTAACTTAGGTCACAGTTTTCAGTATGAGAAATCAAATCATTAAGGTACAAGTTCTACAAATGTCTAAATTCCCTCTTCTCATTTTTCTATAGTGACCGGTATCTGGGAGCACATAAATAAATACATGTTCTCTTGTGGGTGTCTGGAGGTACCCTTCCAGCTAGTTGTGTTCTCCAAAATGCTACATTGTTAGTAGGCTATGTTACAGGGCAGATTAAATGGGCACAGAGACCAAACTGCTGCAACCATCCTGAATACTGTCTTTTTGAATCAAGGTTAAATCTTCATGAGTTTTAAACTGCAACATCAGTGCCCCTGGTGGGTAAATTTTTGCACTTCTACTTGGATTTACACTTAAACTGCAAATTTATCATCCATACACACTTTATGCACTTTCATCCTAGGAATTACAGTGTTATTTATTTTAGAATTTGCTGCGGCCTTTCAATTGTTGTTAGTTCTTTTTTTTTTATCCAAAATGATAATGTTTAAAAAACTGTGTTTGTCTGAACTTTAGACGTAGGGACTGTTGTAATTATTGTAGCTAATTCTGAACATCCTATTCTGCTTTTCAGAGCTATGTGTAGCTTCACCCCCATATTTTTCAGAGTCCTTAGCTTAGTGTTCCTCCTTTTCCTTGTTTTGTATAGCTTTTTTTAAAGTTTATTTATATTTTCCAGTAATAACTATTAGAAAGTTCTGCGGTGTCTGAGGCTTTCCCTAAAAAATTGTCTTGCTGGGGTGATCCTCAGACACCAACTTGTGGTTGTCTTCGTTTGGTCTTCCTGTTCCATTGCATCCAAATGTGGTTTGTTTGGGGGTTTCTGGGTTTTTTTTTTGTGTGTGTCTCTCTGGGGATTGTACATTATTCTGACATTATGCAATAAAATTACAGTTTTCTAAAACCGCAAAATTATTTTTAAACCTTCCAATTTTTAATGAGATTTATAGATATATATTTCTCTGTGTTTTCTCACTGTTACCGTACTGATTCTCCTCCCCATTCCCCTATGGGTAGTGGGCAATTGCCTCTGTGGGACTGAGCTGCTGCCTGGGATCAAACCACAGCGGTGGAGAAGGTTGTGCTGGTGTTCCCTCTCCTACCGCCTTGGTAAAATTGCAAGTATGTTTTAAGAATATTTTCTTAAACGTGAACATGTAAATCAGAAAAAAAAATCTAGATTACAAAATCATGGTGAAAGAGATCAAATGTGTTTGGGAAGGACTTACTTTTTAATGTTTTTCTACTTAAATGTAGAGAAAAAACAAAAAACCTCCAGGTGTGAGGTTTTCATAAAGTGTTTTTATTTTCCTCCCTCTCAAAAGCAAGAAATACTGGATTTGGTAAATTGGTCAATGGGCCAACTTCATTGTGGGTGCACGTGCATTGCCAGCAGAAGGTTTCCAGAAGACTTCCTCTGACGGCGTCTAGGGGTTNTTATTTTCCTCCCTCTCAAAAGCAAGAAATACTGGATTTGGTAAATTGGTCAATGGGCCAACTTCATTGTGGGTGCACGTGCATTGCCAGCAGAAGGTTTCCAGAAGACTTCCTCTGACGGCGTCTAGGGGTTGCACTTTTACAGTGATGATGACAGTCATGTAGTGCTGCTGTCAGAGGTGTAGCTGGGCCTCTGCCATTGTGTCCCTTATGAGCTCAAGTGGCCCTTGCCCAGAGGATTTCTCTGTAGCCTTGTGAGTCTGGGGGTGTTACTTTGCTGCTGCTCTCCATGGTTTTGTGCCAGAAGTACAGTGGTACAGTTCACCACTGTCAGGCTTTGTAGCATGCATGTACGTGTGACAAAAGAGGTATTTGCTTTGCATAAAATGTCAGTTTTGCAACTCTCTTCATCTGCAAAATGCTCTTTTATTGTATTTCCAAGTCTGTTCATGTTTGGAGTTTTTAAAAGATACTTTTATAAAAGCAGTTTTATAATTTTCTTTAAAATAGTCTTGAAGTTTTTTAACACTTTTTTTTATTTGCTATTTAAAATGTGTGAAAATAAAAGTTGTTGGTCTCATGGGAATTATTGGATTGTTTTGGTGGGTGGGGAGAGTGTTTGCTGTTAATCTTGTGCAGCCTTTTGAAAATACAGAGGGTTAATCAGCTATGTAGAAAATTATATTGTGTATAATAAAACTATGTTGTATTACATGAATGAGAGATTTATGATTGTATTCTTGAAATCAGATGATTTCAGCAGCTACATAAGGCTGTTTAAATATATTTGTTATTTCAGAAATACGGGAATTTCTAGAATGAAATAGTGGTTGATAATTTCTGTGGTTTTAGGCATTTCTGAAAATACCTTAAAGGTGCAGTGCACACTTCAGAAATTTATACTTTATAGGTTTTAGAACACCTTCATGTAATACTGTTTTCCTTCATTTTTAGTACTGTCTGTTGCAGCTCAGAATACCTTAGAAAATTTATTCTGCCTGTAGAGCTCATTCTTGAGCTAATGTCCTTGGGTTTTTTAAATGTCACTTAGCACTGTACTGTTCCTGTGGCTCATAGACTACAGTTACTCCAGATTTTGAGGTATTTGCAACAAAGTTTCAGTAACTTTTGGAGTGCTATTTTAATGAGATAGAAATAGTGTGGGTGTTTGCAGTGTGTACATCTTGTAGATGTTCTGTACTTTTTTGCCTTTTTTTTTTAGTCTCACTTGGGAAAGGTGTTGCAAATAAACTATTATGGAGGGGTTGCTTTGGCTGACCTTTTGTTTTTTTGATTGTGATACTGGTCTTCTGTGAAATGATGTGAAACTGCGGTGCATGTAGAGATAAGTGGTTGATGTTATTTTTTTTGCTAGGAGAAAAGCTATACGGACAGTGAATTTTAAACTTGAATGGCACTACTTTCTTACTAATTCTGTTATACAAATGGGAAATTGGGAACACAATCATCCTTTGGAAGAAGTAATATTGCTGTTGTTGGACGGCAACAAAACTCTTGTGATTATTATCTGGTAGGACTGTCGCATCCTGTAATGGCCACTACCTGTCTCCTCTATATGCTTCATTCTGTGGTGGGGGAAGTTATCTGGAAATTCAAAACTTCTTTGACGGTAATTCCAGTCATTTCAGATACCGTGGCAATGGCCTAGTTTTTGTTTTCATGCAGGTGTCAGTTGGGCTGCATTACAACATATACTCAGGTAGATCATTGTTTTCCTCTCCTCTAAGGCACTCTGTCCTGGGACTGAAAAGTATTGTAGAAAGAGGGGATATCATGGATTTTCGTGGTGAGATAATGCTGGTTTCGTTCCTTGGCTTGTGCTTTTACGTGGCAGTAGTGATTCTTGGACTGTAGAAACAGGTCCAATTTATCTGTGAATCGACACTTTCCCAAAATAAAACTTGGATGAGGTAATGCAAAAAGCTGCCATGCTAAGTTCTTTATTTTTATTACTAACTTTGGCTTTGCTAGTAATTTCCTCTAATTTATGAGAATGGTAGTAGTGCAGCTTGTACATAAAGTAGGCAAAACCAGAATATTGAAACAAATATTTTAAGCTCCTGCTCTCAAACGACAATTATTTGTAAGGAAAATTTCAATTATATTTTAATTAAGAACTAAATCCAGATGCCTATTTTGACTGCTTTTGTCAATTTTAAGCTATTTACTTAGTAATATATAGAAATGTGGTGTCATGTGACACTAATTTATGATTTGTAATATGTATGTATTTTTGTGTGTGCAGAACAATGTCTACTTGCCATTAAGCAATAGATTTATAGTTTGAAGATGGACAAGGTGATAGAAGGTGATTAAAGATACTGAATGTACATTAAACACAGCTGAAAACTTAGTGGTTTTGGTGGTATAAGCACTTTTGATCTGAAGAGTATCTCTGCAGTTGGTTTGCATTTAGATGCTACTAACTGTGCAGAAATTTGTGTAATATGTATGTAAATGCTCCACCGTTTTCAGTGTGCTGTTTGAAGAAAAAGAATTTAAATATTTCATTCTATAATATTATTTGGCTTATATTTTCAAATAATATTTGCAAGTAAAAATGTAATATTCTTGTCCAGCAGTTAAAAAAAAATACATTCTTCTTGAATTAAACATGGTTTGTATCTTTTTGTGTCTAGTCTTTTTAGGAAATGCTGCTTTGAAAGAAGATAAATTTCACTGCATAAGAAAAGAAAACAGGCAGATCAAGTATTTAGATACCTTGGCTTAAGAATGTGTGCCTCAAATAAATTGTTCTAATCTGGTAATTCTGTTAAAGATGTCATTCTTTATATATCAAATCTGCCATGCATGAGTTGGTGTGCTATGGCTGTGTTTACTAGGACAGGCAACTTCTGCAGTAGTTGGTCTCCATCACAGGAGACTGCACTCCTCTTTCATCTATTTAATTTTCCAGGCATATTTGTTTCTGAGAGATTTGGCTATCCTGAAAGTAGTGTTCAATTTCTGAAATTAGTTTTATTTTTTCAGGTAATGCTGCACGTTATTTTCTTTGCTTAACTTAGTAAGTGAAATTATTACTGCTTTTACTGGTTAACCTCTTTGTAATTGTATTCAAAAGACATACGATTATGGTTTTCTTGATTTTTTTTTTCTGACTTCTTTTCTTGTCTTGCAGAAAATATAGGCTCCTGAATGTAAGGAGTAATTACTAATGTTGTACACCACAAAATCAATGTTTTTGTAAAAGCAGCTGTTGATTCTGAAAAAAAATATTATTGAAGAACTACCAATTAATTTCCTATTGCTGTCACTGCAGTTTGTAGTGCCTGCATCGATGTAGCATAACAATTTCCATTTTAAGAGCTCACATTTTCAGTTGCATGTAGCTTTCCCTTGCTTTTTACTTTAGACAGGAATTCTCCTAGCTAGAGAGTATGTGTGTGTGCCAATCTTTTGTTTATAGAAGTTCTCATTTTTCACAAAAAAGTAAGAAATCTCTATGAATATCTGCTTATGAATCCTTAAAATTCAGTTTTTCTTCACCACTTAACAGGGGAAACCACAGCAACCTGACAGATGCTTTTGCTGTTTTATAGTCCTTTGAAAAATACAGCTTGCCTATGTTCAAACGCAGGTTTGAAGAGAAACATTATTATTTTCTTCATATACATGTCATCTATGCTAAAGATAATTCATTTTGAGATGGATAACTTAGATGTACATAGAGCAATATGGTGTGACTTGGCATGGGATGAACATCTTCTGTTCAGGGTGTGAAAAGGTTTGGTAAGGCTACCTGGAACTTCTTTCACTGCATGCTATGGTCTGCTCTAAGTGTAGGTTCAAATAAAAGCAGGCAGTGGTGATTTTGTGTTGTTTTGTCTTGGTTTACTTTTGCTCATCTATGCTTTGTTCCATGGTGGTTTTATGAGAGGAATATGGAAAAATAAGGAAAATGGGTAGCTCTTGACTTGCTTTGGTCTTTTCTGAGAGGCTTTCCATCCCTGTAATAAAAAATCAGTGGATGACACTGATTTTTTGGGGCAGCTTTAACTAATATGCCTAGGTTTTGTCTTGGAAAAATAAAAATCAAGTTCCTTGGTGGTGGGTTTTGGATGGGGTTTTTGGCTGTTTGCTTTTGAAGTTTGGGGGTTTTTATGATCATTTGGAGAATATGGCTTGGAGAATAAAGAAAGTGAGAATTCTGGAAAAGCCTTGCTGGTGAAATCCGCAAGATGGTTAAACAAACTTGCTTTCCCAGAAGTCATATATTCTGTGATATGGAAAAGAGACTTTATAATGGGTGCTGTAATCTTCACTTCTACTTTTTTCCATGGCTGTCTCCTAAAGTTGAAGTATTGAGAATTGTATTCGGGGATGGTTAGATGAACGTGGACATGCCGACATGCCAGCCCTGGGAAAGGGAACTATAACAGCAGAACAGTGGTGTTGAGATAGCAAAAGATGAACTGCTAGCAAAACAACAAATCCCGGAGACGGCGTGACCTGAGCCAGATGTCCACAACTGAGTGTATGTAGATAAACAGAATGTAGGAGGAAAGAAGGGCGGGGGGAGGGGGGGGGAACAGCGTAGTTAGAGTAGCTATAAGAATGTAGACGCGCGGCTAATAAACAAAGCTTGCTGACAACTCATATTGAGTGCTCGAGTCTTCCCTCCGCCGACATTGAAGCTAAGCCTAATCAAAGAATAGATTAGTTATCTTAAAAGTGATGATGCTCTCCAAATGCATTCACTCTTACAGCCCATTCTGGCTTTTTTTTCTGCTGGAAAAGAGAGGGGATTGGCAGTCAGATTTTCCCCAAACTCATGTTTATTTGTTTGTTTGTTTTTCCCATTTCTGGGACATATTTAAGTCATTGGTGTTATTAGTATTATTTTTGAGAGTGAATGTAAGCCATTTTTATCATAGAGGATTGCTGATTTGTGCTCCACATGATCTTGTCTTTAAAGTAAAAATTACCAAAGTAATAGATGAGGGTGAAATAAAAGGAATAGATTGTGAGCATCTGACTAACTTGGGAAAATTAATTCTTGCACATGTTCCCTGGTGTAAAGATTCCTCAAAATGAAAGGAGGAGGGGAAAATCACATCTTAAAACATTGAGTATGCTGCTAGGAATTATGAAAAATGATTTTGGATTCATCTTTAGAAGTGAAACCTCATACAGCTGTACAACACAATGACAAAAATTAATTCATTGCTGAGCTGGAATGCTTTTGCCATAGGTAGACTTCGGCTATATAGATTACAGGTCTGAATTCACACAGATATTTTCATGTTTTTTTCTATGCTACCATTTTATAAGCATTTTACCCATGGATTTCAGTGATAGAAAACTGTATTTAAAAAAGACAAGTGTGTTTAGCAGAGTAAAGACTAAGAAATGACTGGCAGACAGGTTGTCACTCAGTGATGGTGCACCATTTATAAGTTTATGAACTTATCACTGAATTTACATGTATTCCAGAGCCTTGATGAAATCCAATCTATTATATCGACACTGTGATTTTTATCAATTAAACCAAAAGTCTTTATCAGTCCATTTTAAAACTATTTCTGTGTGAATTTATGAGCCTAAATCAGTACTTTGACTATTTAGAGGTGAATTACACAGATGGAGGAGTTTTAAATTACTCACTATCCAGTAGCTATTTATA
Organism: Mystacornis crossleyi; assembly: GCA_013400655.1. Classification (NCBI taxonomy): domain Eukaryota; kingdom Metazoa; phylum Chordata; class Aves; order Passeriformes; family Timaliidae; genus Mystacornis; species Mystacornis crossleyi. The sequence goes on along the minus strand of VYZQ01048140.1, from coordinate 18,408 downwards.
CAGCTCTTGAATTACTATTGTGATTAAAGGTATTTTGGTATGCCATATGCATTTTGTTGTTTGTTTTCCTCCTAAACACAAACTTATGTAAATAATTTAAATATCAGTTTATAAAGGGTTTAAAGTTATATGCATCTGCAGAGGGTGAAAATTTCTACTATGTCAATTAATTTTTTTTGAAGACGCAACACACAACATTGTTTGTGATTTGCACAACTTGCTGCCAATATGTGATGAGTTCTGATGGATGGAGGCTGACAATTCTACATCAATGTTCTATTCCTTTTATTAAGAATGTGTTTTTTCTGATCACTGTGGACTGCTTCAGGGAATGGTGTGGTGTGAGGGCAGGAAAGGTGCAATTTCCTCTACTTAATTATTGTCTGTTAAAAGGGAACTGTTTATTTTCAAAGTTGGTCTGTGGAATGGTTTTAGAGTCTCTTATCTTTTTTAAAACTCTCCCTGCTTTCCAGTCAGGCAAAGAAAAACAGTATTCCAAAGCATCAGATGAAAGAAAAAATCAGACTCTTTGGTTGATTGAGAATTTTGGTTTAACAGTAGCAACACTAAATACTGACCTTGACTAAAAATAAAAATTGTTGTATGAAAGAGGGTATTTTTTTGTTTCCTCATAAAACCATATTTTTGTATAGCCGTGTTTTTTCTTTACCATTTCTCCTCTGAAATCTAAATGATTTTGCAAAGGTTTTATCCTTGTTATTGAGTCTTATCTAGTTGTTAAACAAATAGCATGTTATTTAGTAGCTGACTCATTTTTTCTATATAGTGCAAGTGGTATTGAAAATGTTTACTGAAAGTTATTGTTTGTCTCACAAAGATTTTAGGGTTTTTTTCTTTTTATTCTCTCTTGCAACTGTTTGAGGGAGGCAAAGGGCTTCTGTCTTTGCAGACCATAATTCCTTTTCAAATTCAGGTAGTAGATTACAATTATGATGCAACCCCATAATTTTCACCTTGTTGTTATTCAGTGTTATTGCAATCCTTTTAAGTTGACTGAAGTGATTTTTTTTTTTTTTCCCCCTCAAGCATTCCTTACATTGAGCACTTTTGTCTTTGCCTTATGTACTTTCATGGTTTATTTTCAGTTTTCACTTACTGACACTGAGTTTGTTCAAGGTCAGTTTGTTTAGCTTTATCTGTCTGATACCATTAACACTGGCATCCTCACCCAGTGAAAATAAACAAGGTTTCAAAAGATTGTTATTTTGCATCAGAATGACTGTTACTACTTCCATCAATAGGGAAGAGAAATTATCAGCAACAATCCCTGAGTTAGAGGGGTATCACCCCGAGCTGACAGTAGGATCTGCTCTGCTCTGGGCAAAGCAGTTATTCAGTAGGATGTGACCTGTAGAACCAGAAGGAAGGTATATATGTGGAGGTTGTTGGGTTATGGGTTTTTTCCTTTCCCCTCCATACCCTCTCATACAGAGAAATGTGTTGCTGCTCCTTACACTTGGTCATCTTTTCCATTGAAGTTATAATTTCAATGAACTTTTAACCTGTTTCTGGAAGTGTGTAACTCTAAATGCGTGCTGTCTTTCTAATTATTACTTTAATAGTGTTTCAAGATTGCTAAACTTAAGGTTTTTTTCTTTTTTCCATTACCTGAGATTTGTTTCTTTAATTCCAGAACAGTTGAAGTATTTGTCATCTAAGCTGTATTTAAAGCTTCACATAGGTTGCCATACACAAAGATATCTCATCAGTTTGAATCGTGCATTTTTTTATATTCTGTTAAGATATTTAAGATACTTTGTTTTCTTTTCCTCAGGTATTTCTAATGTTTTTGTCATCCTTATGATTTTCTTTTAAATTCTGTAGCTTTGTTTCAATTTCAGTTCAAATCAGAGAGACATCTGTTCCAGTTTAATTCTCACAGTTTTGTATACTTGTCCTTTCTGTATTATTTTGAAGATCTATTTTTTTACCCATTATATTTATCTAGTAACCCATTTTTAGTTTAAATAAAAACCCATTTGCAACAAAGATGATGTAGGTATATAAGACAAAATTGTCAGAAAAAGTGTGATTGTTTCATTTGAAAAAGCTGAATTTTATTGAGAAATCATGGTTATATTAAAAACTATGAAAATCATTGTTTTTCTTAAGGTAGCCAGCTTCTTTAAATACAGTGAAGTGTTCCTTAAAGAGAAATTGCAGTGCCTTGATGTTCCCAATTAGTGCCTTGTACAAATTCTGAAAAATCCATCTGTTGCTGTGACTTCCTGTAGCTGTTAAAGTTTTTGTGTGACCTTTCAAGGATGGACTTGAGTAAATCTTTTTGATGCTAATACAGTGGCCTGGAGTTTCTTGATGGAAAAGGGCTGAAACTGAGAGGCCTCATTTTCTATGTATTCTTTCTCTTCATTTCAGGATTATTCTAGGATGCATGTGGGGATGTCAGCAAGTTATGATGCTCTATTGCTGTGTGTAATTATTTTGCCATGAGAAGTTCATCTGGCCTCAAAAGAGGCCAGTTAGCTTCTGGAGTTTAGGTGTTGGTTTTGAGAGGCAATAATTGGAAAAATTAGTTGAATTGTCAACAGAACTTAGTTAAAAATTAATTGTGACTGGAAATACTGATTTCTGAATTGTGTAAGTATTAATTAGATGTAAAACTCTTCAGAATATCTGATTTCAGTTTTGGAAGTTAAGCAGTTTACATAATTGAGTTCCTAAACTCATACTTAGGTCTTCAAAAATTATTTCAAAATGCTTTTAATATGCTCCAAATACTTCTAATATTCTCAGTTCCTATTAATTTGGAAGAATGCTCATGCAACATTCTGTGGAAGTCAGGAAACTCTTATTTAGGATATTAAATACGTAATATTTAATATTAGGCTCTGACCCATGTCATGCAAATCTGTGCTTATATAGGAGTGGAAAAGTAAGATTGTATCCTTTGTGCTATGAGTTTCACTTCTTTGACTGGACTCCCAAACCAGAAAAGATTGTGTATCTTTCAAATATATACTACAGTGAAATTTGAACAACAATACAACATTTAATTACAAAACTAAGCCAAAATTTATGTTATTATTGTGTAGTATGTAAAATCCCGTATACTTCTTTTTTTGTATGTTCTCCAAGTAAGGTGATCTGATTTTTAAAGTCCTCCTCTACTTTTCTTTACCTTCTGTTAAAACACCCAGTTGCAAGGAAAAGGTGGGCATGCTCCGGGCCACGAGGATCCTGCCGCGGATATGTCTACTTTGTTATGCTAATGTACATAGGTTCTGTGTCCCTGTTGGTCCCAAATGTTTCCCCCGCCCCTGTGATTCTAGTTTTACTCTGGAGTTTTCCCATGAGTCTTGGTCTTTGCAGCCAGCCTGGCAGCTGGCAGGGCTGGGGAAGAACAAACACCTATGAAACACCATATGCAAGAGACCATTCCTTATTCCTTCCAGTGGCAAAAACTATCTCCAGGAGGGTTGCTTCTGACAGCAACAAATGGTGGCGAATGTGGGCAAGCTTAACGAATATTCCTGGAGACACCTTAGCATCCCAGCAGAACGACTCTGAATGAAAGAACAGCTGAGATTCTGGAAATTCCAAGAAGTTCAGTGAGTAGACTCACTAGAAGCAAATCCCCTGGGTCTCCCTTCCTTTGTTTTGCTGTTCCCTCCCACGCAGTGGAAAAAGTCGTGGCTATGGAGGAGATGCCAGAACCACAAAGGGAATTTCATCTCCAAATGGAAAAAGCCCTTATTCGGGAGAACTTGAATTATAATCCGAAGGGATTGAAACACTATGTTGGCTGGTTGTTTGAGAATTTTCCTTATGTCTCTTGGGACTTAATATTGAC
>VYZQ01048138.1:4935-34196 GCA_013400655.1 Mystacornis crossleyi | reverse complement strand
AGGCACATTAACAGATCATAGCCCAAAGGGAGGAGGCAGGGAACATTGCTAAAAAAAATGGTAATAGAATACCAGGCAACCCAGGACACAGGGACAGCCAGGATTGTAGCTGTAGGTTTCTTGGATTACAGATAAGAGGATATAAGTGCACTTTTTTCCACTGGTGTCTGGATCACGTGTTCTGTTTGGGTTACTTTCCTTGATTAGATAGCCTGTAGCCTTTCCACTCTCAGGAGAAAATGTGGTTTTGTCAGTGCATATAAATACGTCAAGTATTCTGAATAAACATAAACTTTTGGAAATGCTAGCATATAAAATATTTTTAAAAGCTTCATAAATGCTTAGAAGCCCATGAAATGCAGTATTTAGGTGCTATAAAGTTATATCTGGGCTGAACCAGCCTGATCACCAAAAAGTGTTTTTTTCTAAATACATGAAATGTGTAATTTAATGTGCTCTGATGAATTTCCACAGAGATCTGTTTCATTTGTTTCGATACCTGCTTATAGGTTTTGGTCCGTCCTTTTGTAGAAGTTTCTTTTCAGCGAACAGTCTGCCGGACCACAACTGCAGAAGGTCCAAGCCCCAGCTGGAATGAGGAACTTGAGCTTCCATTTAGGTATGGCAAAATGGAACCACATTATTTCTGCTTAATAATAATTTAATTTGAGCATGCAAATTTACCCACATTTTCCTGTACTGTTCAAATCACTTTTTTGATTTATTTAACCTCTTCAGAGCTCCTAATGGTGACTACAGCACCCACAGTTTGCAGTCAGTAAAAGATGAAGTCTTCATTAATGTTTTTGATGAAGTACTTCATGATGCTGTAGAGGTGAGTTCATAATTGAAGGACAGTGTACATTACAGAATATTGTGAGCTTTTTGAAGCTGACGGAACAAGACTTTTCCATGTAATGACTTCCCCCTCCTGTGCCTCTCTTTTCTCTATTTTATCATTCCTTATGATTTTATATCTAATCAATACTGCAGGTTTGTCAGAGGGAGAAATCTTTACAGTGTTAACCTTTGTACAAATTCAGCTTGTACCACATAAAATTCTGCTAGAGTTGAACACATATATGTAATATACTTTACTGATATTTAATGAAATTGGAGATCATAAAATTGAGAGGCGTCATGAATTGTAATCTGAATTCTGTTCTTAACCTTAATCAGAATTTTTTACTTCATTCCAGATGAGTGATCCAGTTCTTGTTTTTACTATATTTTACTAACTATCATGTTACTCTTTGTCTCATCTTGTTTTAAAAGCTCTTTGGTGAAATAGTAAAAAAAACCCAAACCATCTATTGGTTGTATGTATTAATTTTTTTGAATGAGACAAAAATTGCAAGTACTAGTCACAAGAAATTTTTGTAAGCTCTCAGTGTTGGCATAACTCCTTCCCCTGTTGAATCCAATGAAAGCTTTCATAGTCAATTCAGCATACGTAGAAATAGCAGCTCTCAAAATTCTTGAAAATATAAACCAAAAAAATGCACACACTTCACTGAGAACAGAATTCTGTCCTCAAAACTGAAATGATGCTTGATGAAGCAGAAAGCTACACTCTTGAAACTTGGAGTCATTCTAGAGATTTTTTTTAAATAACTTCTAGGCTGATCATACAAGATTTGGAAATCTCTGATAGGCAGTACACATGAAAACGGTTTTTCCATTTCTCAGGGTTTAGTTAGATTTTCGTACAATTTTAACTTCAAAAAGCTTTTCTAAATACTAATAAAATATTTCATTAGAAGACCAGAGCTTCATTTACTTTGTCTGAGAAGACTCTTGTGGACTCCTTGTCAGAGTTTTAAGTACTCCATCACAGGTTATACAGGACTTGAACCCTAAAGTGCAAGCACATTGTATCATGGACTGTGATGTTCTTATGTTTTCAGCACCTGGTGTGCCTGAAAGGTGTGCAGAATAATACTGCTGCACTAGTAATGGAACTGATACTTACAGAAAAATTTTAATACAGAATTTTTATTAATGCCTTGATTAAATTGTTGATTGAATTAAAGGAAATGAAGCTGTCTTACAAAGTGTTATGTTGGGCAACTTTTTAATAGGATGATCGTGAAAGAGGAAGTGAAATCCACACTCGTATTGAGAGACACTGGCTGGGATGTGTTAAGATTCCTTTTACTACCATCTATTTTCAAGCAAGGGTAAGTGATTTTACTTGAAGTAAAATACAGAGTTGAGAATGGAAAAGGGCTGGAAATGGATTGCAGATTTAATTATGTTCTTTGTAATTGTTAGTTTATTTTTATGGAATTGTTTGAAGATGTCTTTGAAACCACTGGGATTTTTTTGACAGATTTGGCGAGTATTTGCCAGTAAGTTCAAGGTTTTGAAGGGAGAAGAGAGAAATAAAATGTACTCAACAGTGACAATGCAGCCTGGCTTCCTTCAGTAGCAAGGTTAAAAGCGCAGATTTATAGGATGGTTTTCTCAGTGGCTTTTGAGGGCTCTGATATTGCACAGCCTTGATAGATGAACTAGGAATAGAATCTCCTAGGTAGGTGAGGAAATTTGACCAAACTTACTTTTTCACACTTTTCATGAATCACCAGATTTTCACCTTTGCCTCTCCCAATTCCTTCTTTCTTCCATTTTTAGAACTTTTAAAAGGATGCTTTCTTCAAGAAATATCAACAGTTAGTCATGGGAGTAATAGTAAAACATGCACTTCTTCACAGAGGAAAGACTTTTTTTGTCCAGCCACTCATCCTGGACTTAGTATAAGGAAACTAATTCTTTCCATTGATAGTCCTATCCCGTTGTAATAGTGCTGCAGGGCTTCCTCCGCATGGCAAGTGCTTTTATGTGTAGATCAAGTCATCTTACCACAACAGTCAGAATCTTCATGAAGTAAGAAACTGAGACATCAGTTGCATTCCTAACAACACTTTTATTTGGTCTTCACTGGCTGTATGGGGCACTTCTCAGAACCTTAAGGACTTCAAGGCATACTGTGAGCCTCTGGGATTCTTTGGGTGGAGGGTAAATCCATAGGAGTCTCATTTAATTTAAGTGCAGTGCTTGGTGATCAAAGTGGTTTTCTTGGGCTGTCTGCAAGGCATAACAGAACGTAATTGTCATGGGATTCAGGAAAGCATGGAATTCTTTTCATTGCTGAGGAATTTTGGACAGTGTATGTCTAACCAGGCTTAGTCCACTTGTTTCTGCTAGATCATTAATAATATGCTCTCTTCAGCTTGGGAGGTTAATCACTTAATTTGTCTGTTTGAGAGCTGCGGTTCCCTGTGTAATGAAGCTTTCACTGATTTTAAAGCAGGTGTAAGTAGTAAGGTCTGACCTTCTTTTCATGAGTCTTTGGCCATCCTGTGCAGACAGTGTCACGTAATGTGACCACCATTGCAATAGGCCAACAAACAAGAAACAAGATCCAATGCTCATTTTTAGGGAATTGTTCCATGTTGAATGAATGAAATTCACCTGAGAAGTGTATCTGCTCAGAGTCCTGGGAGAGGTAATGGGCAGACTTGACATTTTAACAGACTGCTTACCAATACGTATTGAAGGACACAGCCACCATCCCCAATCCATCTTTGAGGATTTCCCATACTGATGTCAACCTCTGTTCTTAATAGTTCTTCTTGGTCTTCTGTTGTAGAACCAGAGTAGCTCCATAATTCCTCTCAGATACACTTCTGACTCCTTTGAGGAGGTGTTGGAGTCTGAGATTGCCTAAGCATAGTGTGAGTGCTTGTATAGATCTTCCCAGTAGTAGAGATTCTTTGCATTTGAACAGGATTTCATATGGAATTTGAAAAAGTCTGCACAGTACTTATATCAAGGTGCATCTAGCAATTAAATTTCAGTAGCAAATGATGCATTTCATCATCCGGTTCTAATATACTGCAGCAGAAATTTTGAGTGATATATTTAGCTTTTTCCTCGTCCAAACTTAATTTTGTTCTTAAATGTTCCATGAGCCATGCCAGGGAGTCATCTGTTCATTTTCCACATCCACAGAAGCTACCCTTTCCAGTGGCAGTTGTTTTAACTGTGTCTGAATCAGGAGCTTAATTTTTTTTTGCTTTTCTCCTAAAACTGGGCACTTCCACTGTTGAAACGTGCCCAAGGAAGTGTGGGGCCTGCCATCTCTTGTCTCACCCAGCCCTTCAGAAAGACTTTATTCTCTGTTTGTGGTGGCAGGGGGAGCTGCAAAGGGCTGGTGAGTCTGTCAGAGCACTTCTGTGGGGAAGCTGGATAAATGAGCCCAGTTCCAATTCCACCCAAGACGCATCAGTAGGTTCTGCATGGAATGGGGTTCCATCTCTGAGATGCTGGAGCATCATTCCCACATCACGCATAGGCAGCAGCAGACCACACCTTGGTCTGCTGCTGCCTTGAGAAGCATAGTCCTGCAACCTGTATTTTGAGATTTTTTCATTTGTCCAGGTAAATAGAGCCATATAGAGTTTGCTGTTTGAAAGAAAAATAGTGAAAGGCTGACACTCTTTCTTTCTCTGTGAACTAGTATGTATAGATTTCCATAGTGTGTATGATTTCCATTTTACTAAATACTAGTTTTAATATGCAAGAGAGGCTGAAATCAAGTTGTGATTAATGTACTTAACAATGTGATATCTTGTGTTTTCCCCACAGTTAATCAACACACGTATTCTCTCATTGTATTATTTCGTAACCTAAAATAACAATCAAAAGAAGAAAATATGTGGACACAAGTAGCAAATTTATGTGAGAGAGAACTTTTGCTTTTTTGCTTTTAATGAGTATTTCTCTATGTTCTGTAGATTGATGGTACATTTAAGGTCAATATTCCTCCAGTCCTCCTTGGCTACAGCAAAGAGAAGAACCTGGGAATGGAGAGAGGTTACGATTCTGTGCGAAATCTGAGTGAGGGCTCGTATATAACACTGTTTATTACCATTGAACCACAGCTCATCCCCGGAGAGTCTGTCAGAGAGAAGGTAACTAATCAGTAATTCATCATGCTCTTGCTCATTGTTTCCAGTGCTGTAGTTCTTGAGATGCATATTAATAGGTCTCCGTAGTGTACCAAGGGACATGAATGCAAGTGCAGGATATTCATACAAATTCAGAGTGGTTTATTTCAAATTTTTTATCTCAGTTCAATTTAATTAGATGCACCATTGAGATGTGCACTTAATGCATGAGAAATAACTTTGCTCAGTTACCTTATTTCAGTCCTAAGAGAAAGCAAATTTGCATTCATATCTGTGAGCATGTAGTTTTTCCACGTACTTTTGTAAACAATAAAGCATTCATGTGAGTATTTGTGAACAGTGGACGAAAAGGAGGTGGCAGGTGCAAACAGTATTTTCTTGCTTCTGTGTTCATACTGTTCAAATGAGCATTTATTATATATGGCTTCATGCATGTCTCCAGATCTTGGAGACAATAATTTTTAAACAGCAGCTGCTGTTTTTTTCAGTTTCATTAGTAAACTAGAAATGCATTAGAATAACAACAATAGTTGTAACAATTCTTTGCTGCAACTCTCCAGATGCAACACATACGCTTACTATAGGAAGAGTTTAGTGAAAAGCAAAAAAAATTAAATCATTTGCCATCCTTTCTTCCTATTCCTGACCTGCAGTTAAATTTGAAATGCTTGTGTAGTGTTTTAGGATGCTAAGCATAATTTTACTTTAATTTTATGGTACCTTTTTTGTTTCTTTACTTATTTTTCCTCTCTTTCCTGCTGTCCTTCCTGAATCTCTATATAGATGAATGAAATGCTTAAGAAGGTACAATATTAATATATCAGTTGAGATATTCCTGTTGTTCCCAGTTTAAGATTTAGCTTGGGTTTGTGCCATTCAGCAGCCTTTTTGCAGTTCATGTTACTTGACCGTGACATAGTAATTGTTTATTTGCCAATAATATTTGCAGTAAATTGCTACATTTAAATTCACAGCGTGCCAGAGGCTGTACTTTTCTGCTGTTAATTATGGTTGAGAAGAATCAGCACTCTGTGCCTTTTCTGCTAAGTTGGAGGTCTAGCTGCAGGGCAGTGCCCAGCTGTTCTACCGTAGGTTACTTTGAGAAGAAGAGTAAAAAATGACAGAAGTGGCTTATTTTAAACAAAAATGTTATGAAGGATGAACTTTTAATTCTCAGCACCACTAAACGCACGCAAGGAATTCTAAGCAGATAATTTTGACCGATTCTAATACCTTTAAAAGATTACATCTTAGGTAACATGAGAAAATAATTGTCATTGTTATATAATTAATATGTGCTTTTGAGTCCTACATTTGCTCCTGAAAAATCTCATTTAAAAATGTGGAAATTTTAGACACCTCTTAATTATAAGCATTCATCTAAAAATCACTTGAACCCTCTCTGCAGATATTTTAGTATTGAACAGAATTGTTGCAATATTATTTATGTAAAAATCACTGGGATTTTATGCATAATGTCAATTGTGATTTTAGTGAAGAGTTATGGGAATAGCACGTTGGATTAGTACCTAGCCATAAGTGTTTACTTTTGACTTAATATGTAGTGTTACATCCTTATCCCCACAGTGTTACTTGGCCATAACTTTCACTACATTTTTCAGTGCTTTAATAAAGCCAACTTATACGTATAGATCATTATGGGCATTCATAAGTAAATGCAAATTACCTGATTTTCCATTGCCTTGACCTTTCTTATATGTCTGTAAGCAAAACTTTATACTGCAAGGCAAGTTCAAAATGCTATTAGGAAAGAATTAACCACTCTTTTTATTGTCCTCTAAATGGTCAACTATGGCCAAATATAGTAGAGACTTAAGTCCAACCTATAAATAAAACTGCTTTTGTATAAATTCCGCTGTCTTTTGAAGTTTGATACCCAAGAAGATGAGAAACTGCTCCAGGCAGCAGAAAAATATGAAGCTGAATGTACATCAAAGTTTCCAAGCCGCCAGTGCCTAACAACTGTAATTGACCTTGATGGGAAAACAGTTTTTATTACCAGATATATCAAACCTCTGAATCCACCACAGGAGCTTCTTGATGCTGTCCCAAATAGATCTCAAACAGCAGCAGTAAGTACTTAGAAAAGATTCTAAAGTCTCTGAGATACAGATTTCAAGATGTTTGTTTGTTTGCCTGTGCATGTGCACATAAGCAAATCCCAGCTTTGTGTCTCTCCTGTACAGCTACACCTTTTGCAAAGGAAAAGCTACAAAAAGATACAAAATAAAGTAGTAGTGACTATGTATAATACACAGTAAGTCCAACTATAATGATACTGTAAAATATTACTTGTCTTCTCAGGGGAAAAAAGTAATATATTAATGAGTATTGTCCTTTAAAAGACAAAGAATTATGCCAAACTTCAATGGCAGTAAATCATATCAGTCTTTGATACAAGTTCTAAAATGAGCTAACTCCTACTGTAATGAGGTTATTCAGTGTTTTGTCATTGAGTGGAAACAGCAATATTCTTTACATCTAGTATAATAACAGCAGAGCATTGTGAATTAAAGTTCCTGTTTTGTTTTCTTGCAGGAACTGGTTGCTCGATATGTTGCTTTGATTCCTTTTTTGCCAGATAGTGTGTCATTTGCTGGAATTTGTGATTTATGGAGTACATCAGATGTAAGCAACGCATTAAATGGAAGTTCTTTATCCTCTTGAATGTGATGTAACATCCTAGTGGCCACTGGTTTTTGGGGGGAGGTTGTAGTAGATTAGCTGTTGAGGTCCCTTCAGACCTAAATTATTCTGTGATTCTGTTATTGTGAGGACTGTTTCTCTTTGAGCCATTTATTTCAAAGAATAAGGACCAAAGCTTGAAAAAAGTTGCTCATTCTGATCTGAGCCAAAAATTTTATCTTCGATTGAAAGTAGCTAGGAATACCTTAGGGCTTTAAGGAATCTCCTGTTTTTTTCTGTTGTAAACCAGTCCATAATGTCATAGTCATGCACCAGTGAAGGGATGCTGACTGATGAAGACTTTACAACTAGACTTAAAACAGATCATTGTCATTCCAAGGAACTACAGAAAAGACGTTGCATGTAGTGACAGCAATAATGGGATATTTAGCCTTCTCTGTCACATGAATCCTGTCATTTAGAGAATAAGAGCAAACATTGTTGATCATAGATTTCAGTTTTTATCATCTCAGAACTTTCCTGAAAATTTGTCTTTTTAAAAAAAGACAAAGACCCTGGTTCTTGTGATAAAATCTCGGATCTCATGGATTCTCACACCATTCACTCTTCATCCTGTGTGTTGAAGCAGTTAACCAATAAACAGTAAAGATCAGCTGCAAAGATTTGAGAGGACTCCTTGCCTCAGATGTGTTAAGAAACATTATCAAATGTTGTAAGTTGATAACTGCCTAGAAAGACCTTTTTTTTTTAATATCTCAATTAGCAATTTCTTTATCTTCTGGCGGGAGATGAGGAAGAACATGCTGTGCTCTTGTGTAATTATTTTCTTGGTATGGGGAAAAAAGCCTGGCTTATCATTGGAAATGCTATTCCTGAGGTAAGAGGATTCTTTCATTTGGCCTAAGTATTAACTTTTATTCTGTGAAGTCTTTGGCCCCCAGTAATGGATAGCTGTTTATTGCTGGGATGTTTTTCCAGGATATTATCTAAACATTGGTGCTGGGAACTGATTCTTTTTAGAGAAGAAAATAAAAAATTGAAAGTATATCTTAGTATATGTCTGGGTTTTTTTCCTGGACCTCTGTTTCCATGCTTAAACTGGTAGTAGTTTGTCATCATAGTACAGTACCAAGCATCTCTAACCCTTGATTTGATTTTAGCTTGTATAAATGGGGCATCCAGGACAGATGATGGAGACAGTCCCTTCACAGCGTCTCAGTCTCAGTCATGGATACACAGACTGTGATAAGAGTTTGTGTGGGATTTGGTACAGGTTCAGAGGTGATAGGAGAGGGCTAGGGACGTGCCAGGGATTGTTAATGGTCACACACATCTGCTGATTCTCTCCCTCTGGCAGAGCTGCAGCAATGGCAAAGATAGCTTGGTTCAGGCTGGACAAGTCCCTCTCCCTCTGCCCACTGTAATGCAGGCAGGTGAGGCGTCTGCTCTGCTTTGGGCTGCTGGGAGCCACTGTGGCAGCAGTTGGGCTCAGACTGGCCCAGAACTGAAACTCTGAGGTTGTTTTGCCCCTTGAGAGATGCCTTTGTTCTGAGGGAAGCACTCAGATTTCCAAGGAACCAATACTGCTCTTTTCAAAAAGGTGGTAACTGCTTATAAAGCAAATTTCTGTGTACATGTGAAAGTTTTGCTGCAGAGAATTTTGGTAAAAATTTCTGTTCAAGCTAGTTTATTAAGCACTTTCTGAGACACTGCAGTGACAGGAACAGGTACTCAGATACATTCGTCCCCCTCAAAATCTGATGGAGGTGCTAGCCATTAATAAAACATTTTGTAAGGAGGGTATTTCAAGATACGTGGACAATATAGGAGATGACAAGAACATAGAAGAGCAGTTTAGGGATTCCTGGTAGAGAATATAAAGAGCGCTTGGAAATTCCTTACATGCCTGGGGGGGAGGCTGATGGCTGAGGCACAGAGTGCACTGCCCAGTGGAAGTCCTTCAGCTCAGAGATTGCCCATGGATGAGAACTGTGGCAGTAGCCAAGTAGGACATGTTGGTACTGAAGCAGCATCTGGTAAACATTCCTGTATGTGGAATTTCACATCTGTTTGTAGCTGAAACAAGACAACTTTCAGAATCTGTGTTAAGAATGGCTTGGAGCTATGTATGTCTGACATTTCTCTGCCACATTATTATGTAAGTGTTGAACTGTAATGAACCTGTAAATTCTTCCAAGCAGTTTGCCCTAAAAAGCACTGTCAATCTCAATAGTAAAAATTTAGTATTCCAAAGAATAGAAAGCATATTGTCCTTGTAGCCAGTTTTCAAACATCTTTCTCATACTTTTACTTTTCCTTTCTAGGGACCAACTGCATATGTATTAACTTTGGAACAAAGTCAGTATGCAATTTGGAATCCCAGTATTGGGTGTTTTTATGGGCAGTATGATACTTTCTGCCCCTTACAAAATGTGTACTGTCTCATCAGCTGTGATAATGTAAGTGTGCCCAGTCTTGTCACATTTCTATACATGTAAGGGTCAATAACTTGATTTTTATTTAAACCTTTGGCATCATGTGCTCATCATTGTAACTATATTTAGGCTATCATTTATTAGAAGTATTTTTCAATCTTAAGTAGGTTTTTCAGCTACTTTAGATACTTAAAATAAGAAAGATATTTTAATCAGCATTTAGGTGAATCAAGAGATGTGTTAATATTTTTTGTTACTGAGTTTTATTTACATGCTTCCCAGAGTGAATGGCCTAAGATTACAGCTGCTTAGGTGAGGAGTGGAGTAGTCATTCCTCAAAGATAATAGTTTGCAGGTGAAGTGTGACTGAAAAATGAGAAACAAAGTATAAAGGAGTCACTTGAGTTGCCCAAGTGACACCGGGCACAGCCCGAATGGATCAATGTGCACAACACAGAGCTGGCACCTCGGGGCACAAAAACAAAATGGATTTTCTGCCTGGCATGAAGTCCTCCTATTTATTTGCAAATACACAGGTAATACTAGTGCATGTTCATAATATATTATTCATTGTGTGGCTGTAAACTCTCTGAGATAGTGGGGGGAGAGGGGAGAGATTGTAAGAGCTACGCTGCTCTGGGCAGGTGAAGGAGAGGCCACAGACTGGGAGCTGAGCCTGTGCTGGGAGGGTCAGAAACCCTGGGAACTGTCCTGCCAGCAGCGTTCCCTGCCTTGGTTGGAAGCCAGACCTCGCAGGTTCTGGGGACACAAACCAGGACATGATAATGAGGTAGAAAGATGTGTGAAAGTCTGAACATGAGGAAAAAGAGGGCAAACTTAAAAGAACCCTAGGGTTTATTTGAATGGAAGCTGGAAGTTGAGTTAAAAAGTTTGCTCCTCAGTTTTTTGGAATGCCAAAATGCCATGCATTATGCGTTTTGTTTTGTTATTTAATCTTCTGTGTTCTATTCTAAACATAGATGATGACTTTAGATGCGAATTTAATATTCTAAAGCACATTTGTTTTAAAAGTACTCAGTTCTTTCACTAAAAGCATTTTGGGGAGTTGGTAGCATTGTTTGGTTTGGGGTTTTTTTTAAGCAGTACTAAACTACAGTTAAGAAAACTGTAACTCAATTGTTAATTACTGGAAGAAACAACTGAGGACTTGAGCACTGACTTGAACTGCAGAGCACAACATCTTTCAAGGCAACTAATTCCCATCTCAGTGAGACTGAGCAGGTGTGCTGCACCACAGCCACACCACCTCACATCCAGCTGGGGCAGAACCAGCTCTCCTGGAAGGATCTACACAGAACCTCAGTTATAAAGGGTCGCACACATTGATTAGCATATTTACATAGTAATTGCTGGTACATTTTGCAGCCTTAGCAATAGTTATTTAAAGGTGGTTTGAACAAGAATCCTACAGTGCCTGCATGCTCCAGACTAGGCGCAGAAGCCAAAACAAATGTCTGTAAAGACAGGGAGTGCAAGACATGGGTTCCACTTGCTGACAAAATGTACACAGGAGCTGTGTTTTCTGTCTGCAATTTCTGCTTGTATTCTGCAAGATACACTCAAAAGAGCAGTGGTGCCAGGGTGCAGCAGCTACCAGGCATCACAGCCACAGCTGCACTGGGATGCGCTCTTGGAAGAATTTAATCAGAATTCAGAAAAGACTCGTGCAGCAGTCCAGAGGGGTGGAAATGCAGCTCGGAACAGCAAAAAAATTGCTACAGGAGGTTAACATTATATAGTATTTTATTGCTATATAAGTGGAATGTGTTCCATAGGTGTGATTATATGCTGAAAGCTAAACCAGATTTGCTTTCCCATAGATTTGGTTTAATATGCAAGAATATGATTCCCCAGGAAGGATAAATTTTGATATCAGCAAACCAAAACTTTGGAAGCCTTTCTTTTCAAGAAGTTTGCCATTCCCTGGTCTCCGCAGCATTCAGGTATTGATGGATCTATTGCAGACTCAATTCGAGGGGTTGAGACATCACAGACTTGGTAGAAAGCAGCAGATACTAAGTTCCTTGGACTTCTTTGGTTAAGTATATTTATGTAATAGCATTACATAGCATTTAAAAAAGATTTCCCACTTACTCCTTTAAAAAAATGAAAGCAGGAATACTGCAAAAAGTTGATTTTATACAGAACTAATGCTTTTGCCCTCTGTCTATGTAAGATCTCAGGACAACAGTGAAGTAAATGGGACAAATCTTTAACAAAAATATATCTAAAGTAGTAGCTTGATATAAAGAAAACGTGGACTCTTGTCTCATGGCTAAGAAGGCGTTTTTTCAGGCTGTATGAACATCCTTAGTAAAAAGCCATATATTTCTGTACAGGTATGAAAGGTGTAGGCAGTTGAAATTTACTGGGGAAAAAACCTCCCAGCATTACGCACAAATATCTAGTTAAACTTTTATCATATCTTTATTAGAGAATAGATTATTGTAGCATAATTGTAAACTCCTGAGAGCATCACAGAGGCATCAATGAAGTTACACTATTGTATGTCTAGAACACATTGCATGTTTTAATACTTGTTTTATTTATTGCTAGCCTGAAGAATTAACTTACGAGCGTTCGGATAAGGCTGCTGCACTGGAACTACAGAGCAGGTACTTCTACCTCCAGAATAAGTGATACCAGAGCATTCCTAGGTACTCATGCCTAGACCTAAAAACCTGCTTTGAATGCCAGGAGAGCGGCCTAAAAAATCAGAAGCTATTGTTTCAGGGCTTTTTAAAATTGTCTTTCTTCAATATTTGAAGATTGCCAGATAGAAAGAAGTAATGAATCATTGCTCTACCATTTCCCAAAAAGCAAAATGGTGTGGGGGGATGAGAGGAGAGGGTGTAAACTAAAAAGGGGTTGTAAGCCCATGGCTTTCCATGCAGGCACTGACAGTGCAGACATTACTACACCGCTGTGTTGGCTTCTCTGCACTTTTAGTGAGTAGTTAGTTTAACTGAAGTCATTTGTGGTTCTCAGAGTCTGTACAGTCTGCCAAGGGAGATCAGTTCAGATGTCCAATACTAGAATTGTAATAACCAGTCTATCTTATTGCAGGATTGAAAAAATATTAAAAGATAAGATTATGGAATGGAGACCAACGCGCCCAACACGTTGGAACAGATACTGCACCTCTACCCTCCGTAACTTTTTGCCACTGCTGGAACAAAACCAAGGCAAAAATGTAGAAGACGACCATCAGGCAGAGCTGCAAAAACAGCTGGGAGATTACTGGGTACACTTGTGAACAAAAATGGCTTGCGCATAGAAGCAAGAAGTTAAATGCCTAGGATTTAGTATTGCCACTCTATGGCATAGGAGAGTGTCCTAGGCTAGTTATTTCTTCTACTGCCAAAATTCACAAAAGAATTTATACCAAAGATAAACCATTTTAATATTTATAGAGTGAAGGAGTGATGATATGGTTTATTTCATTTGTAATGTTGAAGATAAAAAGTTTCTGCTGAACACAAGAATGTAAAGTTAATTGGGTGCATTGTTATTTTATTGCTGCACAACAGCCACTACTGCCAGTACATAAACATGAGTGCAGTCTCCGGGCAGCAGCTGCTTTGGGGCTGATTGGTGCAGCAGCTCTCAGGGTCAGTAGGAACCTGGTACTGGTGCTGAGTAGTGCTACACAGAGTCTACTTGCAGGAGCCCACACAACATGCTTTTCTTCAGTCTTCTAGTCTTTGCTTCACTCTCTGAAGACAGAAGACAATTGACTGATGTGTTCACTGCAGCCACTAGTGTGCCAGGGCATTCTTCTTCCAGGCTGTTGGCAGGGCCTTCTGCTTCCCACATGGAACACCTGGGACAGTACTGGCAACTCTGGCCAGCTCCAAAATGAGTTGAGGTTTCAGTTCCTGTTGGGCAGGAGATATTTGCTCAAATCCGCAGCCAGGAGAACACAGTGATTTAAAACCACCACAAGGCAAAAACGCAATGAAATTCTGCCAGATGTGTTCATTAATATAACTTTATTCTAGTGGATTCTAAAGAACTTCACTTTGAATTTAAACCAAGTTAAAGAGGAAAAATGTCAGAAGCTTGCCTGGAGTGTGTGAAAAAGGGAGGTATTATCAAAATACAAACATAGGTTCTTCTGTTTGTTAGGCATCTCCTCAAGCTGGCAGTAGACAAGATAATCTGTTTTACTCAGCATGTAAATTTTTTTAAACTATGTATTTATTCAGGTGCCTTCACCTTTTCTTCTTACATGTTTTTTTTCTCTTGCCTTTTCCCAGGTCTCTGGATTTCCTATTCATATGCCATATTCTGAAGTGAGACCTTTAATAGAAGCTGTACACAGCACAGGAGTTCACACCATTGATGTTTCCAATGTTGAATTTGCTCTAGCTGTGTATATTCATGCTTATCCCCAAAATGTTCTCTCTATATGGATTTATGTTGCTTCACTAGTGCGAAATAGGTAGTATAGACCAGTCAGAATACTGCAAGAATTTTTCTTACATAGGTGTAAATGTAACATTTCTCTCACTGCTGAACTATGTAAAAATCAAATGAGAACATGATTTTTAGTATCTTTATTTGTGCTAAAACCACTGAAGATACTAATTACTGCTAGGAAGAGACGGACAGCGAATATTTCCAGTACTAATAGGTGATTTTCATATAGTCTTTAATAGCTCCCTGTGGGACCTCACACTCTTAAAAGCATTACTACATGCCCACATGTAAGTGACAGTGCAGAGTAAAATATTTCCTTGGCATCCCTTCAAGAGTGTTTTCAGCTAGTCAGTTTATCTACAGCCCTTCTTCCTCTTCAAACGCACTTGTAAATAAAAAACTTTCCTGTACCTCAGTTCCTGAATTTTTAGCTATGAATAAATTTAATATACCAAAGAGCCATCAGTGAAGGCCATACTTAAATTTTTAAGAGGCTGCTTCATATCCTACTCTATATTTTATATCTGTATAATGCCAGCACCATTTAGAGGTGTAAGACATTTTCTTAAGAATTTAAAGATGAAGGATTTAATAAATATTTATACCAAACCTTAAGTGGAAGCTCATTCCTTTTATACAACAATTTGATTAAATTACTTAGAAGTAGGAAATGCTTGTCTGAAAGTTAGCAAACTTGCAATTAAAAGTTTTATCAAAAGAATAGTTTACTAAAACTCAAATTCACTTAGTAGTATGTAAGTCATTGTGCTGTTAATACTGATATAAATACGTATCTTTTTCCTGCTGGTAATCTTGCTAATCAAACTCTTCCAAGTAAAAATGACAGTGGGTTGAGCTTAGGAAGAGCATTCAGCAGGACCCTGCACTTGCCTTTGTTGAATTTCAGATGGTTCCTTTCTGCCCATCTCTCCAACCTGCCCAGGTCCTTCTGAAGGGCTGCACAGCACTCAGGGGCATCAGCCCAAAACTCCTCCCAGCTTTGTGCTGTCAGTGAACTTGCTGAGAATGCATCTGGACCTTCATCCAAGTCACTAATGAGTAAGTTAAATAGTAAGTGAACCCTGGGTGACACCACTAATGACAGGCAACTCCCTAGGATCTGCTGTTCAGCCAGTTCTCAATTCACTTCACTGTCCACTCATCCAACCCACACTTCCTGACTTTGCCCATAAGGGCGGTGTGGGAGAGTGTTGAAAGCCTTACTGAAGTCGGGGTTGACAATATCCACTGCTCTCCCCTCATCCAGCCAGGCAGTTGTTTCATCATAGAGGCAAATAGGGTTGGTCAAACAGTGAATCCATGCTGACTATTCCTGATCCCTTTGTCATCCATGCAAACAGAGATGGCCTCCAGAGTGAGATACTCCATGAGCTTTCAGGGATAGAGGTGATGCTAGCCAGTCATTACCCGAGTCCTCCTTTGAAGACCAGGGTGACATTTGTTTTCTTGCAGTCCTCAGCCACCTCTCCTGATCTCCATGACCATTCAAAGATGATCATGAGTGGCCGCGCTATAGTGTTGGCCAGCTCTCAGCACTCACGGACTAGCTGAGAGTCAGGGGTTGCTGCCACAGGTTCCCTCCCTTCTACAGAGCCCACTGAAAAGTACATTGCCATCACATGATGCTTTGCTGAACACTGATGACATCTCCCAGGTTTAGTCCACAGTGTATCTGCAGCTCATTCCGTCCTCAGTTGTGTCTCTACCAGTCTGCACAGAAAACACCACCCAGCAGCAAGCAGAAGCTTCTGTGGCTGCACCTTGCCAGCCTCAGAAAGGAGAGTTCTGGAACACATACAAGCCCACTGCGTACATTGCTACCAACAGCCTCAGCCAGCCTCACACAAATGGCAATCCATCGACCTTTGGGCACACACAGCTTTCCCTGAAGACACGGTTGCTGGATCAGTGGTGTCCTTCTGTAGGCTTCAAACTGAGCACGGAACCTTCTGCTTCTGCCCCCCAGTCAGTGTTCACCAGCAGCTGACTCCACAGTAAGTCCTAACTCACTGGTGGTTTTCTTACTTTAGTCTTCAGTTTAGCGTGACCAAGACGGTGCCAAAACTTGCAGTTTATTGTAATCTCCAGCTCTGCCTGCACACCGACTTCCCAGACATGAAGAATTTTGAAAGTTACTATGTCACTCTGGCTGCTGTTCTAAATAAATGCTACTCGAAATAATTTATCCAATTAGGAAAACAGGTAAAAATTACTAGCTTGTACTGTCAATCCTAAAAATTAGGCAGAATAGGAGAAATAAAAAACCTCTCTGCCTTTTACAAAAGCAGCCACCTGCCCCTCCTCTGCTGGAGTTAAAAAACAGCTTGCAACTGTGCCACTCATGAGCAGGTGGCCGTTGAAGTTTACAAGTTGCCCGGGGCTATGGTACTCATCCCTCACAGTGGGCTCTCCCCCATACCACCACACAAACACCCACACTACTCATACACTACTCATCTCTTCCTAGCACGTTTCACTCATTGGAACAGATTCTGTGCTCCTTGCCAGTCTCTGCTGTCCAGAGAGGAATCATTTTAACTATCAAAGCAAGGGGGAAAACGTCTTGCTGTCTTTCACAGAGTTCAGATTAATGAAATCTGATTTCCTTGGAAGCTGTTTCAAAAATGGAACTTAGCAGAGTCATGGGAAGCACAAAACCAAACCAAAACCCCCACACATACCGGACAGTTCACAGCTCTGTAACCACAACAACACCCACCCACCTGCCCAAGCTCTGCAGCCTTCTGGCATGGCACTTTATACCTTAAAAGCATAGCTATTCAACTGATGCATACACTTTTTTTATTGGTGGGAATGTTTTATTTGAGTATGTCTTTCAAGCCCAAATACAAAACCAAATGCAAAAGGAAGGTGGCACTTTCCTTAATTTTGCAATATAAAGAATGACCTCAGGATGAGAGGAAAGGGGAAGAAACAAGGCTCCTAAAGATGTATAATTGTTACCCAAATGCGAACAATACAATTCAAATTCTCTGCAGAGGTTTATATTGTACTTATGGATTCAAAATCAAAAAAAAGAAAGTCACCTAACACAAAATAATTCAGTAAAGTATATTTAAGTGCCAAAATTGGAATAAAGTGGCATTAAAAAAAATTTGAAGATTTTCCCATCCTCTCCAAATTATGTAAAATAAAACCCAACACCCTTCAAGCCAAATGAGGTGGTGAGATTGTTACAACACTGTACAGTACACGCAGAATTAAGATTTTGAGGTTGTGGGCAGGGTCAGGCTAGTATAACAAGTCTCACTCCAAGGATTGTTAACACAAGATGCGAACTGTAAGTAAAGTGCATGAGAGGAAGCCTGCTCAGCTAAATGAAGTAGACTGAAAGATCAGAAGTCAGCGGTCATTCGCCAGAGCGGCAGCAGGCCCGAAAACCACACTGCAAATTCTGGCATCCACTGGCGGTTTCAGCATGAGGACCTGCACAAAAACAAAAGAAATGTGAAAAGAAGAAAAGGCCACTTACTTAGATTCATAATTCTTGTAACCGTGATTCAAAAATACCTCACTTTTTACAATGCACTACACTACATTCAGCACCATGAAGTCCAAAACGCTGCCAATACTACCATGGTGTAAAACCCTCACTTGGAACAGGTATTTTTCAAGAGATTTTTGCTCCATAGCTTAGTCCCATGAAGATAAAACATCCAAAATGACACAGAAGAACCACGAGCAGCACTAAATGAGCAACTTTATGCTTGTCACAGCCAGCTTTCAGAACTGAGTGTTTTTAATTCCCAGTTTTCAAATTCAGATGATGACATCATGGCATTACCAAAGAAACCTCCAAAACTATATCTATGATAATAGAAACAGTTCTTTAGTCTGGAAGGTTTTTTCCTCCACGAACACTTCATGGTTGGCCAGACTCTCACATACTCTTGACTGGAAATTCAAAAACTAAAGAGAGAATCACCTTAGTATCGCTGCAGTCATCAGAAACCATAAGGCTAAAAATGAGCCATTCAGAAAGAAAGAACGAGTTGCAGGCACAGACAACACAAACCAACACTTAACCCACCTCCACTTACCTTCACTTACCCCTTCCATTTCAAATGTTAAAGTGACCATGAGGTAAGAAATTATTGTATTTATTCAAACATGATTTTATTTCCTGCAGCCATATGCCTGCTCTGAGACCCATTTACACCCAGGCTGGCTGAACTCTGGCACCCAACAGAAACTGGAAGTGGGTTGCTGAGCCAACTCAAGCTGTTAAAGACCTAACCAGGACAACACAAACGTTCCCCATTTCTATAAGAAACAACAAATATTTCAGGTGTTTTTAATGTATTTAGAAATATCAACAAAATCTTGTAATGAACAAAGGCACCATGCCATGTCTGGCTTTTTTTTCCCCCTTCAACAGAAAAGTCATAATTCAATTAATTTCCAAGAACCTGGTGTCTTAAAACCAGCTTCCTGCTTCATGCCACACACCAATAAGCAATACTCTATACTGTAATTAAGATGGATGAGACTGAATAAAACAAACCTAAAACTATAATGAAGGACAACAGTTACAGTATAGTGAACTTTTCAGTCATCAATAAACTCATTTTCCTTTTCAAATCCTTTTATTCACCTGAACTAAATTTTGATCCTCCACGTCACTTACGAGCTAGAGTTTGAAAGCTTCTTCGTAAGTCCTTTAGAAAGGAGACTCAGTGCTTCTGAACAGCTGGTTTAGCAGAGCATGTTCTGTGCAGCAGCATTTTCCAAGTCGTAGCTGACTTTCCCCAGCACTGCCAGAGCTACGCAGCACAGCAGCGATTCTGAAGCAACCGTCACATTTCTAGCAAAATGCTTGTTGACAAAACGTACAGAACCACAACATCCCAAGGAACGGAATACTCAGTATAATTCAGTATTGTTTGCCATCCTTTTCTTGCTCATTTTAAGGATGTTACTCCTCATGCTCCTAACTGGAACATACAAACTTCTAGGTCTGACCAGTGCTCCATCTAAGACTACCTTCACCACACTGGCAACAGCAAGTGTTATCTAGCGACATGATAAAAATCTATCATGCACACCTTTTGTGTTTTTCCAGCTACCCCAACTATTGTAGCAGGGACACTGAAGTCCATTTCCTTCAGTATTTGTTTATGGTTCAGTTGTGCATGGGGTTTTTTTAACCTCTTTCTAAACCTCCTGACACTAACTCCTTCCACGATTCCCCACAGGACCAAGTTCCAGAAGCTCGCTACACTGTGCATCTGCTTTAAATCACCTACCAGCTTCATTCAGTGCCCCTGAGCTCTAACACTGCAAAATCTGGAGAATTACCACTGCACGTTCACCTCTACTGCTTTCCCAGTTCTATAAACAGTCATGCCCCCTTTTCAGCCATCTCATTCCCAGATTGAAACATTCCAGCCTTTTGTGTTCAGTTCCCTAACTTTTTAGTAGGCCTCTTCTGTATCTTCTGTAACTCCATTACATACTCTCCTCAGGCTGGGGAGACCAAACCCGCATGCAGTGTTCCACATGTGAGTGCCCCAACGCTTCCAGGACCACGCACAGCACTATCTTGCTCTCACCACCCTGACGATGGTAACATTGGTGGGTTTTTTGGCTGCTGCTGCAAATAGGAAAGATCTCAGAATTAGCACCAACAGCTCTCTAAAATCATTATCTCCACACTGCAACTGCCAGCTCTGAATTCAGTTTCATGCAATCACAGTTTAATCATTCCCAACCACCCAGACCTTCAACCACACACAGCCATAGTGAAGCTCTTTAGCAGTCCTTCTGGAAATCATCAGCATCAGTATCATTACTTGAAGACCATACAGCAGGACCCAAAAACTTGGAAATTACCGTGTGCATTTCTTATACTACAACACAAGGGAAACGCTGAGAAGACTGATCTCGGCACAGAACTCTTGGGAGGGGAACAGGGAGAAAGTTGTTACCCCTCAGGTTCCTCTCCTGAACAGCAACCATTAAGCCCTTCTCTTTCTTCCTATCCCTAAAGGATAGCTTTCAGTTTTTAAATTTAAACCACTCTTCTGGCAACTTAAGATCCCCAAAACTTGGATACTTCTAAGTAAATTGGATCTTCTGAAAAGCTTATATGTTCATTTCCCAATTTATGAGGCACTGATTACAAATGACATTAAGCATATGACAGTGAAATTCCACCCTTCTTCCCACACTGCATTTCTTGCCCCATGTCTAATCCTCATACATCACTAACTTTCATTTATAGCCTGTGATAAAGAATTCTGATAAAATTACATATTCAGGGTTCAACCACATCTTCTGAAATCTGCCCTCCCCTGTATTCTTTCGTAGCATATACAGGCAATTCCCATAATTTGGAGGGTATTTTATGCTCTTATTATAATGAGGTAGTAAGTGTCATTAATGGTTGTTTTAACAGTAAGGCTGTCAGTTGATCTCCTCCATCAGAGGTCAATTATCTCCTCTATAAAAGCTCTAGTGCTCCTTAGTTTGTTCTTTTTTACGTTTGATACAGACAGAAAAATTCAAATGCTTTTGATAGCCTCAGACACTGGGTTTCTCTGACTTTATTTACTACCACTGACCTTCGGCCACATCTCTTTGGCTTTGTAACCTCTGACCTCCCCGGTCTTTGCTACTGACCTCATTTGGACTAGACTTTGTTTCTGAATTCTCTCTGTTTGAGTTCAAATGGCCTCTTTAATCTTGCCAAAAAAACAGTCTTCTGTTTCCTTTGGAATCTGTATATGAGGTCTCCAATTCCTCTCACCTCTCATTAAGCAATGAGAGGTTAAGCAATATGGTAACTGCATATATTCCTTTCATACTGTCCACCATGATGGTCATTTCAACCTAACAGTGGGGACGAATCACTTCCACAGAATCACAGAATGGTTTGGGTTGGAAGGGGCCTTTAAAGGTCATCTCGTTCCAACCCCCTTGCAATAACCAGGACATCTTCAGCTACATCAGGCTGCTCACAGCCCCTTTCAGCCTGAGCCCAAACGTGTCCAGGGATAGGTCTTGCACCACATTTCTGGGCAACCTTGTTCCACTATCTCCCATTTTCATTTTGCCCATTATTGCTATTGGCACAGCCCAGTTAGCAACACACTGTGTATCTAAGAGGACATTGCTCCACGCAGCAATTTCAAACACTGCATGTGTTTTGACGACCAGCTAATGATTTTGACTGAACTTTGACAGTTTTGATGGGCAGGTAGAGCAAGAAACCAGTGGCTGTTTGCAGTGTCAGGTTCTGGCTCCTGTAATAAAACATCTTGACAGGGATGAGCCAGATACCATCACTGCTGGACTTAATGAGGAGCCCAAAACGTAGCCTTTTAAAACAACGTGATAGAAGTGTGGGGAAGGAACAGCACATGCAGGGCATCATCCAGAGAAGCATATTTCACAAGGGTCCCTCTGACTGTGAAGGCTTAGTAAGTGCTAGCAGTGAAGTTCTAAATAAAATGTGTTTTGGGTTCACCTGGGAAAGCAAAGTTAATCAGATTCTCATCTAACCTGCCACAGTCTACGTTACTGGTATAGTCACTTCTAAACCGGATTATTATAATGCTCTTTACATGCACATCTGATTACTCAGATGTTTAGTGGACTCAGAACAGAGGTGAGGTCTGTTTACTTGTGGTGAACATATAAACACGTTTAGTAACGCAAGAGAGGAGCAGAGCTATTTGATTACTCCATTTTGTTACATGTACTAGCAGAACAAAAATTAGTCAAAATTCCTTAGGAAGAAGTTTGGCATTCCACCAATACATGACAACACAGACCAGGACTATGGTAAAAGAACCACTCCTGCCAGGGCAACTGACTGCCACCACCACCCCATATCCTTTCTGAGATCTGTGAGTACACCGGTAATCTGTAGAACTCTGAGACCTAACTCTTAGAACACCATGTTCCCACCTAAGTCTGCACAGAGTAGTTCATACATCTTAAAAGAACTTGCAAATTCTTGGCTCCACTGCTGAAAGACAGATGAACTATGACCAGTGGCACTCTAAATGCCAGAAGAGTGAATCATTAGGATCACAGTTTTATTTCATTAATGCCCTATTTCTTTAATTACAGCACCTAAGAACTACATAATTAAAAAAAACCTAGAAACTGAATCATACTTAAATGCTGCAAAGAGCTACTGCTGCAGAAATTAGGGAGCCTCATTTTTCTAATGCCAAAGCTGAAAGCACTCCAGGCTTTGAAACTGAGAATACAGTCAGAAGAATGGACACAGCTGGGCAAAACAGCCTTAAGAAAATAAGAACTCAGCGGCAAGATGTAACTCGAACACTGAACTCTTCTTGCTGTGTTCAGTGTGATCCACAAACAAATTTGTTTGAGACAAATGAAAGCAGGCACTATAAGGGATGTATATTGACAGATTTGTTTTCAGCTGCAGTTGAGGGTTCTCTAACCTCAGCATTGTGAAAAACATAAGAGATCCTAAACGTTAGTATGCAAACCAAAAACTGAAGTCGAACTAACAGTAAACAAACAGAAAATAGATCTGGAAGTATGTGCAAATTTATGGTTTCTGGTCATAAAAACCATACCATGTTACTGGTGGGGAATAGCAGTCAGACTCAGAACCAACTACCTCACCACAGCTGCTCTACCTTTCTGGTCTTGCTCTACTAAAAAGGTAGAACAGCAGCTGCTCAAAACATAAAAATTGCAACCAGTGTGCCTACCTATGCTGTGCAACACATGCATCAAGCCCTCCACAAAGAAACTCCAACGAAGCTGGGTTGTGTGTAAAGGGTCCCATCAGGCTCAGTATTTATAGAAAAAAATATCTGAAAATAAGCTGCAGGTAAAAGTAAAGCCCTTATTTCTTAGAGATGACAAAGTTGTATCTTTATGATTCACAGATGGCTAAATTCCATGCTGTTGGCTCCATTTTTTTCTGCAAGACTGACAGGTTTTCCCACCTCTGATCCCGGAACACACCTCCTTCCCCGAAAACAATTACTGATAAGCTGGTGGGCAAAGAAAATTATGACATTATTCTGTACATGCTTACAGATCAGTAAACTTTGTGCAGCAGTTAGTAATACAATCTAAAAATGTGCAAATAAACAGCTTCAGATATGGATCGATTTAAATAAAACAGCTATTGCTTTCCCTAGTTACTTTAGAAATGCCAAACGATACAGAAACAGCTGTTGTAGGAATCCTGCTGCCCACAGAATGGGATAAGGCATCAGTTTCACACTGAAGAGCCCTATCACAATGAAGTTTGATTGAAAATACAAGTAACGAAATCCAGATAAAACTGCAGGGGATTCATTTATAAAGGCTATTTTCCATAGAGCCGTAACTTCTGAGATGACAGTATTTCTCAACAGATGTAAGAAGTCAGACCATTACAGCCTCACTGTCCTGTGCATTTCTCTCTACAGAGTAGCTGTTGATCCAAAGGCATGCATGATGCTTTAGTGAACCAAGCAGAGCTTATAGGCTCACAGATTCCAGCAGGCAGTAGAAGGAAGGAAATAAACAGGAAGAGGATCAGACAACTTTACAGAATAATTCAAAAGTATTCTGTTTAAATTTAAATAATGTCTTGAGGATACTATGAAACAGTAAACTTTGAAGTGGTGGACTCACACACAGATTTGGGCACTGTAAACTAATACAAACAAAGACCTTATGGTGTATTTTACAGGGACAAGATGAAAACCAGAAATGTCTGAGGACAAATTATGTCTTGTATTACTGAAAGAAGTATAAACAGAAGAAAAGTAGCAAGCAATCAGACATAAAAGGAAAAGGCTTCCAACTGGTCTTTGAAGACATCTTTAAACTCAACATAATGCAGAAAAGAGAGTTAGTGAAGGATTTTAAAAAAAGAACCTTAAAATTTTCAGGTGGAAATGAAAGACAACAGAAAATAGATTTTTAAATGCTGTAGTCTAGATGGAATGGAAGGAAATAACAAAAAGCAGGTGTCTCAAAAAGAAAAAAAAAGTGTCAAGTGCAAAAATTACAGAAACAAAATATGATTTAATACTTCCATTTCTAATATTATGATCCAATCCAAGTGCATCACCTTGTATCAGTTTCAATGGACTGAATATCCAAATATCAGTACAGATTTACTTGCAGTACCAAAGCTCTGGCATCTGGTACCCAGGCTGGGGCTTCATCTCAATACAGATGCAAATTATTCAGCTGGACACCACGAACTTCCAGGTACTACAATTTTGTTTTACACACAATTAGCTTGCACAATCCTGCGAACTCAGTTATTATCCTCTTTTTCCCTTGCCCTCCATTGCACTTACCTGTTTTAAACTCACACATGGAATACAAGTCACACCATGGTTCCCATCTCTAATGCTAGGAATGCTTACTGGACCTAACATAATACACTGAATTTCAGTGTGGGAAACCCTGAAAAGACTCGCACCATGAACAGGTTTTATGCATTTATCCAGATCCTTCTCCAGCTCAGATCCATCCCTAAGTTACGCACTCAGGCAAAACCAGAAAAAAAAACTGAATTACATTTTCCATAAGGACATGTGATGGTAGGATCAAAAATATCCTATACCAAAACTAGAGCAATAGGGGAGGTTTGCATGGCAAAACACACATCGTTTGTCCCTGCTTTGGTACCAACCTAATGAAGCCTCTGTCTGAGGCTCTGACCGTACAGAAAACATACAACTGCATGTTTTACAGTGGAGATATGGACAGGGCAAGTGTGTATTAGCAGCTATATGGAGACTTACTTTCTACCCCTATTAGTTATGCTAAACTAAGTTAAGCGATACAGGCACTAAAAATGCTTTCTTATGTAATACAGAACTGTACTAGTGTCATGCCAAAAAAACCCCACAAAAATGAGGAAAAGCTAATTTAACAGTTATTTTGTAATTTAAAAAAAAAAAAAAAAGGTGTGGTTTTGGTGGTTCTTTTTAAAAGTCTTTATACCAAACATCACTCCCCAGAAAAGCATCACATCTTCATAAAAAGACATTACCGTTAATGTTGTCACAGTAGTAAAAGTGTTCATCTTTTAGAGAGGGGCATGCAGAAACTAACTCCTGCAGGCCTGCACCAGTTACAGTGAGACACCCCGAGAGGTTCAGGTGTTCCAGATGTGGCAGTCCTCCTCCCAGAGTCAGTGCCCTGTGGACACACAAAAGAGACGCGTTAGGAGCCCGCACGGCGCGGCGCTGCCAAGTGCCCCACTGCATCACCCTGTCACAGACCCACTGCACCTCACACAACAAAAGCACCTCTAATGAACCACGGAGTCTTACACCTGGCAGTTCCACACCCTCTTCTAAAGGCGGTGGAAGCCGCCCAACAGGCCTGGACAATGAACAGATTTCTACATGAACTAACAATTCCTGTAGACAGACTTCAGTGGGAAATCACTTTTTTTACGGATGACACCAGAGATGACCAACTATTTCAAAGAACTACAAAGCCATTCTTCTTCAAAACACCATTGATTTTGGCAGCTCTTCCAAGGTGATGCATATTTCTCATCTCACACTAAAACACGACACTCCCAAGTTTGGTGCATTATGCTTCCCAAAGTTTGACTTTTTTTTTTGTTAAACTTATTTTGGAATCCAAATTTGTGTTATCCTAGGACTGGCAGCAGAGCCTCTCTCTGCCGACACACCATCTTATTATTCAAATGGAATTCTCTAGCTTTCTTCTGAGTGCAACACAATTTGGCTGCTGCTGCAACAGGCACATGGATGTACCGCACCTGAGCGATTACTCCATGTGACCCTGCTCGCTTCTCTGCCAGCTCAGAGCAGCCAGCCCAAGTTCAAGCAGAAACAAGCTCACTCAACTATAAAAAACCACCAGGCTTGAATCACCAAACTGCAGATTCAAGCCAGGACATAAAACTGAAGACGCCTTCAGAGCATCACTGTACAAGTTTCTCCTGTCCGCAGGCTGAAGTAGAACTGCTGGCCACAAAACCACTATCAGGTAACAACTTCTATGAAATAAATGAACTGGTACGTGTTTCTATTAGGGCTTTCACTCCCTTTCATCAGAGGCTCCGGGTATTCTTCTGACTACAAGAAGCACTTGTTGCAACACATTGTCAGCTCCTAAATACTTTCACCCAGAAAGCACCAGTGGGAAATCAGCAACACAACTAAACCTTTGCCATGACTCAGTGACCAAATCTCCCTTTGCTCCCACATCACTTGAGTCATGAAAAACCAAACCAGTACTATGTAAAACACACACAACACAACCTCATCAGCACCTAACAAAATTCATCAGGACAAGTCCACTGCAACACTCAAAGAGAAAGAAGCACCAACACCAAGAGAAACAAGCACCAACACAAAGCCCAGACAGCTGAAGCACACCCTGAGGAAGGGTAACACTGGTAAGTGAAAGTGTCAGAAAAACCAAAGGTGACATCTGAACAGCTGGTCCTCATGAACATCAAATGGGGACAAAATCTCAGGAGAGACAAATCAATGCCAGCAGCACCTCACACTATTCCTCAGTTTACTAAAGCACACAGCACAGGTATGCACGAAGTATTCCCACTCCAAGAACCTTTAATTAGCCTTAATTAGCCTTAAATGCTGCAGCACATCTGAGCAGGAGGCTGCAAGTACCACAGCCTCATCCCATCTTCAGTATGAAGTAGTAACTACGTTTTTCTGACGTGGCAGATAGCAAACAGAAAATTCTGTAA
Source organism: Mystacornis crossleyi (assembly GCA_013400655.1). Classification (NCBI taxonomy): domain Eukaryota; kingdom Metazoa; phylum Chordata; class Aves; order Passeriformes; family Timaliidae; genus Mystacornis; species Mystacornis crossleyi. The sequence continues at coordinate 6,939 of VYZQ01048138.1, read as the reverse complement.
CTCATTAAGCCATCTCAGTGTTCAAGTCAAACTTTTTTTTCCTCCTCCTTTAACTGTTATATGAGGTCATATTTAACATGTTGTTCTGCACATACAGAATTATCGTAGAATCATTTGGGTTGGAAGACTTGAGATAATCACATCCAACCATTAACCCAGCACTGCCAAATCGACCACTAAACTACATCAAGTGTCACATCCTTTAAATATTTCCAGATATGCCGCTTCCCATGGCAGCCTCTTCCAATGCTTGAAAACCCTTTCAGTGAAGAAATTTTTCCTAATGGCCAATCTAAACATCTTCTGGTGCAACCTGAGGCCATTTCCTCTTGTTACATGAGAGAAGAGACCAACCCCCACCTGGCTACAGCCTCCTTTTAGGGGGTTGTACAGAGTGGGAAGATCTCCCCAGAGCCTCTTTTTCTCCAGGCTGAGCCTGCCCAGCTCCCTCAGCCACTCCTTATCAGATCTGTGTACCACACCCTTCTCCAGCTCCACTGCCCTTCTCTTAGTCCAGCACTTCAATGAGTGGCCCAAAACCGAACACAGGATCTGAGGTGTGGCCTCACCAGTGCCGAGAACTGCCCTGGTCCTGCTGGGCACACACTATTGCTGATACAAGCCAGCTGCCACCTGGGCACACACTGGCTCATGTTCAGTCACTGTCAAACAGCACCCCCAGGTCCTTTTCCACCAGGCAGTTTCCGAGCCACTCTGTCCCCAGCCTGTGGCACTGTCTGGGGTTGTTGTGACCCAAGGGCAGGACCTGGCACTACATCTAATTGAACAGACAATTGGCCTCAGCCCATCGATTCAGCCTGTCCATAAATTATGTCATTAACCTGACAGGTTAATCAAGATGTTACTCCAGTTTTACAAAGTTTCAAGCATACTGGCAAGCATTATGAAAAAACTGGTGAATCAACACAATTCTCACAGAAATCACTAAAGCTCAAATCTAAAAGCATTAATACTGTCTGGAACAACACATTCACAATAATACTTGACTTCAGAAGATAGAGATGAAAGATTTTATTGTTATCTCCAAAAGAAAAGCTGGAAAAAGTTTTCATGTCTAGTACTGTAACTATTTAAGAAGCAAGGACCACTTAAAACTTCCCAAAGTTTCCTCAGTAAAAACATTTCTACTGAAATCAGGCAGATTCATTCCAGAATGGCCCAACAAATAAAATCAGAAAAAACATCCTGCAGCAAAACAGCTTGAAAATGTCTCCTCACCTGAGAGCACGGTCTGTTATCTGGTAACAGCCTGACAGACTGAGAAACTGAAGAACTCGTGCAGTCTCTTCATCTGTTTTTTCACTCCCAGAGTACACAGAGTCTTTTTTCTCTGATTGCTTAGTCCTTATTGGTTTTTTACACAGTGCAGAGGACTCCGGAAGTGCTCGAATAGTTCTTAGTGCTGTCCCAGCACAACAAAACGAGTGACCGCAGTAAATCAAGTCAGTAGAAGCACAGTGCTGCTGCCACCCTCTAGTCCTTAACCCATAAATGTCTCTACTGTAGCACGATGCAGAACAATTAACAGGGGATGCTGGTTCCATAAGACAAAATCCTTCAACATTTCTGTGTCTCCACTCTGCAGCATCTTCAATGTCAGCTAAATCATCTGCATCTAGCATCCACACATAAGCAGAACTGAAGTTTTCTGAGCCATCAGGTTTAGTCCAGTGCTGCTCACCATTTCCTCCCTGAATCAGGTTTTCATTGCTGATTTCATGCAAACAATTGTACTTCTGGTTGGACTGCAGAGTAATCTCTCTGTTTTTCCACAAAGTCTTAGCATTCCTGTTTCTGCAGCTTTTCAGAATACCTCTGGTATGATGAGTAGATATGATACCCAGTGCTCTGGAAATCCTCTCTATAGCCACATCTGTGATTTTTTCACATCCAGACAGATCAAGGTGGCGTAGATTTTGACAATACCCAACTGAACACCAACTGAAATCAGGGGAAAAAAAAAATGGTTTGGTTAGTTGGTGG
>VYZQ01048134.1:68720-81803 GCA_013400655.1 Mystacornis crossleyi | reverse complement strand
CACCTGTATGTATGAAATCTATGGACACACCAACTACAGGTGAGTGAGGCCTTTGGGGTTGGAAGAAAGATTGTCTTTCTTTGTATTAAAGCAAAAAAGATCTAACAAGTGACTTAACAAGAATGATAGAAGGATTTAAGCACAGAGGGGTTTGAGTGCATGCAGGACAGCTGTCAAGTTTAGAGAGGAGATTAGCAGTTCATTTGAGAGATACATTAAAAAAGGGCTTACTCTGGGGGACTGTGAGCTCCCCTGAGGCTGGGGAGGATTTACTGCCTGTAAGTGTTGATGTATTGTGCACTCTACGAAGCTTGCCATCCCAGCAGTTTTGATATGTTCCAGCTTTTCTTTAAAACCCCTGTGGATTTTAAAGTGGCTTTCATTTAACGTGGGAGATGTTGACAAGCTCCCCCAGGAGTCTGGCAAGTTCTCGGAAGGGTCTTTTAAAATATTAGCTTCACCACCACTTCTAGAAGATTTTTTCCCTCCTCTGGAATATCAAGGAGTGGTTTGTTTCTGACAGCACTAAAAATACATTAGGTGTCTGCTGACACAGGGAAGATATGCCTTGTGCTGCTTGGACTCCCGGCCCAGTGTTCAGGAATCCTGTCTAAAGCTTTTGACTTAACAGATGATGCTCATGTTTGGAAAGCTGAAGTTTACAGCACAGAGCAGTCCTGCTTAGAAGATTGGAAGCAGCTGGTGGGACTGACACGGGTGAGTTAGGTTTCAGTGAAGGACACAAACACAAGTAATGGAAGCAGAGCTTCAGCCTGGGGTCTGCTCAGAGGCCCCAGCACCGATGTTTGATGTGCCTGTGGGAGAAGCCCTTTCTCTGGCGTTCCCTTCTCAAAAGGGAGGGGTGCACGAGGGCTTGTGCTGGTGGGGGGCTCTGGGGAGGAAGCCTCTGCTCTATGTCAGTGATGTGAAGAAGGTGAGGGATCCCAGGCACGGTGTCTCCCAGACTCCAGGAAAAAAAGGGCCTGAGCTGGAATGACAGTGTTGGTAAAATGGATAAAGAAATTTTCCTAGCCCCTTCTTACGGGCAAAACCTCCCTGAGATGGAAGATTAGGGATGTAAAAGCCGGCTGTGAAATGTGTCTTTGGTTTTGGGAATCTTTCTTTGGAGGTCTGCTTTTGCTTTTGTTGTGTGGAAGCAGCGGATCCTTCAAGGAGGTGGAAGTCTGACTGCCAAGGAGCCAGTGGTGGTTTCACCTTCTCCTGATCTGTGCTGAGCCCAGAGGGTTATTTCAGCATTCCCAAACACATCAGGTGTTTCTTTAACAGGTACCGAACTTCTCCAGGGTGTAGAGCACAACTTTCACTGCTCCGGGGGCGGGAGTGACTGTCCAGTCAGTCATTTCGGAGTGACATGACAGTCCTCAGGCAACTGCAGCAAATGTTTACCCAGGCAAACAGAGCTGGTGGGGGAAACAGGGCATTTTTAGCTCTCTCTCGATTAGATTCAGCCATTGGAAATGCAGAACAGCACACAGCAGTAGCCAGCTCTGTAAGAACTGCTGCTCCACCTCGTTGCGTGCAGACAACCGGGAAGAGCTGAGAGCAGAAAATAAAGGTGCCTCCAAGAATACATCATTGTCATCAAGGAAGTAACGTGCACATCACAGCAGGAAGTTATATGAGCAACCTAAACATGGCTCTGCTTGACTGTTGAGTGCTCGAATTTGCAGAAAATGCCATCATTTCCCCGGTTTTGTTTTATCTCTAGCAATGGCACCTCGAACCAAGAGCAGCTGGAGCTGAGCATTCGGCAGAGCCCAGACTGCCGTGTGACAGCACCGGCCTGGCTGGACTGGTAGGAGGGCACGGGGGGGGTGTGGGGGCTGGAGGGGACAGCTGAGCCCTCTCCAGGGCTGACAGCAAACAGGGGGAGAAGAGACTTCGTGCTCTGGGGGCTGACAGTGCAGAGAGAAGAGAAACTGAATTTCCTCTCCCCCCAAAAAAGCTTGTCAGCTGAAGGTGACAAAGTGCTTCCTGGACACTGACTTTTTAAATCTTCAGAGCACTGCTGAACGTGTTGAAAATAGTAGCTGTAAAAAAAAAAGAAAAAAAATCCATTACAAGGCTATTTTTGCAATCAAAAATGCATCTAATCTAATTATCGTGGCTGATAAACAGAGATAGTATCGGCTCTTCCATCACCTCTTGCAAATGCATGGAATTTAAAGGAGAATGCAAAGGTCACAGACAACCAGCCAGGGTTTTGACTTGCCCATCCAAACTACTGCAGAACACAAAAAAGGCCGAGAGCTAAATGTTTATCAGCAAAACCATATTTTTCCTGAAGATACACTAACTTATGGAGAGGGATGTCAAAGTGGCATAGAAATTCATATATACTGTTTATGAGAAAATCAGATAGTTTTCATGAAAACTGAAAGGTAGGTTTGGTTCTTTTTTTGTTGAAGAACAGTTTGTGTTTATGAATTTTATTAATATATCAGGGAAATGTAATAAATGCTATAAGCACTTCAGTTCCTAAATGTCAAATGAGATTTTCCTCTTGCAGCAAATCAGACTCATGTTGAAACAGAGAACCAGGTTCTTCTGAAAAGATCCTGTGAGCCTCAAATGGCACAGGAAGTGTGTTAATTTTACAATTTTGTAGTGAATTAAGTCAAATCGATATTACTGAACTTTATTACTACTGAATATCTCTGGATATCCCTGGAAGTGACCAACACAGGGTGCATGAGGCTCTCAGCAGCCTGGTCTAGTGCAAGGGGTCCCTGCCTGTGGCAGGAGGGTTGGAACAGGATTTAAACCATTCTGTGATCTCAAGTATTTGGGGAGCAGGAGCTCTCTGGTCCAAGCTGAGCTGCTCAGCTGCAGCCGGTGCCCTGCACCTGCTGACACCACCCTGTCACCCGGCCTGTGCATTTGGAAGTGCCGAGGTTAAAATCTCAGCCTGCCGGGCTCCTCTGCAGCCAGGGCTTTGTGTTTGGAGCTTATCGTGGCTGGCAGGCTGTTTTCATGTGCCGCTGTCAGAGGCTGCCCCCGCAGCTGTGTCAGCTTTGTGCCTCTTGGGGGTATTTTGGAGGTTTCACACATCGAATTTTGGAGTGTCAGTCGGCTTTGCCTTCAGGTAATGCTGTTTCACACTTTCCTTTAACTCCAGGGTAATAATAAATGAAGCCCCAGTCCAGCAAACACTGAGTATGTGCTTACCATTGCAGGCCTTGTCACAGTACCTACAGTTTTTCTCAAAGCTGGCAGGTTTTGTTAGATTTCAGGAGACCACGGAGCTCTTAAAGCACAGAAATATGTCCTGGTGATTCGCAGTGCAGATTAAACTCCTGTTTAATATCAGTGATGAAACTCCTCCTTACTTAAAGGGGGTGGCCAAGAATTTGTACCATATTTCATCTCCTGTGCGGGGTCATGGAAGTGGAAGAGCAAGTCAGTGCATTTGGGAAAAATCAGTAGTTTTCTGTTTTGGACAAGTCTCGGGGTTCACTGAAAAGAGTATTTCAAATAAAATTTTGGCTAGACAGTCTACATTCCTTTATGTATTCCTCCTCTCCAAAAATCACTGCTCCAGGATATCCTTGAGAGCTCAATGCTTGCATGAAGATTTATTGCTTTTAGTTTCTGAATCAGTTCTGAACTGAATTAGCAAATGCTAGTGCATATTTCTAATAGCAACAAGAATTCCAGCAGAATTTCTGAGGTCTGTCTGGCTGATTAAATCCAGCAAAGCCTCCTGCTAAGCTCCTTGGCAGAGTCAGCCATATCAAGGACTTTCAGACAATCACAAATTCAGTTCTGAAGATTTTTTATTGTGTGAAATTTTACCAAGCAGAAGATATATATATATATTAGTTGCTGTGATCCATATAAATGCTATACACACATTCAAGACAGTAGATAAGTTCCTGATATGTTAATTTCACATGGTGAGGATAATACTATTTCTCCTGACAATTTGATTAAATTTGTAAAAAATTCCAAGTGAAAAACAGTAATTGCATTTTTTGTCAAGCTGATAAGTACAATTTAGCTGAAACAGAAAACCAATCAAAAAAATCAGGCTTGCATTTGGAAACTGCTTCTGAAATGCTACGCTTGTTTTCTGTTTTGTTATTTGGTAAAAGGAGTAACCAGAGGGTTCTTCATGGTTCTGCCTGCTTGGTGGTGCTGGCTTTCTTAATCTGAAATTGAAGTGGTCTCTATTGGGAAGAACAGTGATGTCCAAGAAAATAAACAGCTGGAGAATACAGAAGCCAGTAGAACACCAAGAAATAATTTTGAATCAATCTAAATGTTTTACATTTCTGATACATTCTGGGATCTGTTGTCTTCTCAGGAGTCACAGCCTGGATACACCTGAGATTGGGTGCTCCCAGTGTGTATCACTGAATTGCAACTTTGGCATTTCACATCCTCAAGGAGCCTGTGTTAAGTTTCTAAATTCTTGCACTCCTGTTTTCTCACAGATCCTGTTCAGAGTCTGACCCTGAGAGCATGACTTCATTTGTGTTTTCAGTAAGAACTCTTTTTCCTCAAACCTTTGGGTGCTTTTGAATTACTTTTTCCTCAGAAGGGATAAACCACTAATTATACATGAAAATTTTACCTCAAAGATCCATCTTAATAATATAATTGTAGTAGCAAAGCAACTGCAGTGATTATGTGCATCATTGCACTTTTCAGCCATTAACCAGCTTTTCTTGGTTAATTAAGTTAGTAAAACCTAGAATGTGCTTTGCTGGAATATATCCAGTGCAATCTCATTATCACCTACAAGCCTCTACATTGGGGCGATAATGTGCAAAACATTATATGGCTGATAAATGCAGTGGGGTTAGAAGAGGGCCGAGTTCTGCTCCCAGGCACACGTGACAGAGCTTGGGGTTTTGGGGTGTGTTTGTGGGAGGCCCGCAGCCCCACGTGGAGTTTGGGGGGTGTCGTTCCGAGCAGGAGGAGGTGCGCTTGGAAGGAGTCCAGCGGCAAAAGCTAATGACGGCTGCAGCCTCTCAGGAAAGGGAGAAAGAATTGGGGCTGTCGAGTCAGGGGGAGACTTTAGTGAGGCATGAAAACGGTCTTAAACGCCTTCGAAAGAGGGAATAATCTGTTCTCTGTGATCCTGCTGGACTGGCCACAGAGGAGCGGGTTTGCAGCACGGTGAGGGCGGTGGGCACTGGGTGTTAGGGAGGTGCGGGGTGGGTGGCTAAGGGCTGGTTGGAATTGCTTGGACCAGGGTGTGTCAAACCATTCTCTGCTGCTGGTGGGCACCAGGAGGAGGGGAGGGAGGAGGTGGATTGTGTGCTGGTTCCTGGCTTCAGGCAGTGAGGAGGGAGCATCAGTGCCACTACGGTGGTATTTTGGGGTGTGGGGCACGTGCAGGTGAGAGGCTCCTGGCAGAGAGATGAGACATCTGCTTGGTGCTTGCACAAACACAGAGCAGATCCGCCAGGAGGATCTGTGATCAGGTCCCTGCTCTCAGCTGTTACACACTTGGAATTACTTGGAATTACTGTCAGGACTGCTGGTGGAAGGGAGAGAAGTCTGTGTGAAAAAAGGGAAGCATTACTTCTTGCTCCTTTGGATAATACAAGTCACAAGGCTGATTCTGTTTGTGCTTGTTTGAATTTCGACATGTTTTTTCAGGGAAAAAACATTCAAATGTTATTAAGAAACCCCCTATAATGAAGAGTCCTCCTGTCTGCTTCACCTCTGGCTTTGGTAATAAATTCATTATTTACACTGGTAAACGTGTGCCTCACATTTCCAGTCAGAACTCGCCTGTTTTCAGTGTCAAGGTTTTCCTGTGCTAATTGAGGACCCTGATTTCAGTATTTAATTCTCCCTGTGAACACTGATAGTCTTTAACCAAGTCATCCCTTAAACTCCTCTCTTCATAAGCTAAATAGATCATGCTCCTGCAGCTGTAAATGTTGTTTTTCCATCCTTCTTACTCCTTTCTGAACTCTCTGCAACTTGTCTGCTTCCTTTATGAATTGTGGGCTCTAAATTTAACACGGCCCTCCAGTGGGAACTGTGCCAGTAATACCAGGAGCACAGGAAGATTTGCATCCTTTGCTACACTACTACCCTCAAACATTGTGTACAACTGAAGAGGGGCATAAAAATAGATTCAGACCAAGGTTCATCTAGCTCAGTGTTTTGTTTCTGACACTAGGCTGTAGTGGGTGGGTTCTGAAGGGTGAATTTCCCTGCACAGCGTCTCCTTATCTTTTAAAAATAAAGATACAATCTGAAATTCCATGCAAAGCCTTTGGAATTCTTATGTCTTTGGTGTCCAAATGGCCTGTTAGGCCTGTAGCTTCCCAGCATTTTTATCATGGGTTGCCTTAGGAGTTAAACTGCAAACCAGAAGATTTGTGTCTTTGCTAAGAGTCTGGGAAAGGATATTTTTAAATCACAGCAGGGCCCTGGGAAGCCAGGGCAGACGGAAGGACAGTGTGTCCCTGCTCCGTGGGGACGGTGCTCGGCAGCAGACTGGCTCACCCGGAGCTACCCTGATGGCTGTGCCGGGGCTGGAACCCCAAAAGGGAGCAGGAGCAAACACTGGGCTCTGGCAGGCACTGCCAGAGCTCTGCCAGCAGACCCAGGGAAGGAGCTAATCGATGTCCTCGCACTGGGGAACCCTGCCTCCCCATCTGTCAGCTCAGCTGAGGAACCACCACGATCCCCAAACCTGTCTGAGCGTCCCTGACTCCCAGAACAAAGCCCTGCCTCCTGCACGTTCCCCATGGAGCTGGGGAATGTGACCCTACCCCACTGAAGTGCCTGGGACCCCCTCGCCTCTCCCCAGCCAACTCCTTGGCAGCGAAAGATCCTCTCCCTCAGTTATCGCTCTGCCGTGCCGTGTCATCGGCGGCTTTATTAGAAGATGATTTCATGTTTTCTTCCAGGAAGGATGTTACACAGCTGAGAATATATCACCATGGAGCTTCTTGGAAACTCCTGGGTGATGATTCCTTGTTTACAGCCGCACTTGGAGCTTTGTCAGCCAGTTTCCAGGCTGTGCCCTGAGCGCCGGGTTGGTTCTGAGCTGTCGTGGCTCCTGGGTCAGTGCAGTCGGTAAGGCTGGGTGTCGTGCAGCATTTTGTGGCATCAGTGTCAGGACATGCAAACACCCTCCCCCATCTGTCAGCGAGCAGACACCAAGCCAGCTCTCACAACGTGCTTGCTGTGGACACAGAGTCACAGAGTGGTTTGGGTTGGAAGGGACCTTAAGGCTCATCCTGTTCCACCCCGCAGCTGTGGGCAGGGACACCTCCCACTGTCCCAGGCTGCTCCAAGCCCCGTCCAACCTGGCCTTGGACACTTTAAGTTCAGGCACTGTTGTTTTACTACAGCCCTTGGGCTGCTGGAGAAATGAAAAGTGGGTATTTTGATCCATTCCAGACGCAGACTAACTAAAATAAGGTATAATTCAGTGTCATGGAATTTTGTTTATGAAACTTTCACAGAAAAAGCAAAATTTCCAAAGACAGAGCCAACTCTAGAGGGAGAAATGGATATGTTTGCATTTCAAACCATTGCTGGCATGCAGACAGCCAAGGACATACTTGCTAATGGTGGACAACACTGGTGATGAGGAAATTTTACTGCTGGAGGAGGAGATCAGAAAAGGCATTGCTTTAAGGACCTGAAAGTAAAAGCAGAAGTGAGGACATTGAGAATGTAGAGATGAGATACAGAGAAAAACTAATTTTGAAATATTTAAATCCCATTTTCTAAATAGGCAGAACAGCTGATGTTATAGGCCACTTAGATGTAAATGTAAATGCACAAATGTAAGTGCAGATTTCCCATGTGTCCCTGGATCCTGATCCTTTAAAAAGACAAGTCCATTATATCCTGATACCGCTGAAATTAATGACTGAAATTAAGACTCCTGCTAGTTTTATCCTTATTTATTCATTTTTAAAAATTATTTTATTGAGATAATTGAGACACAAAGAGACATGGTGACAATATATTCCACTTTTGTTATTCGGGCAAAAAGAGCAGGTGACAAAAGCAAAAATATCTGTTTATAAGTATGTTCAATTGTGAGAAGATTCCTCTGCCATTCACATTTCTGGAGGGTTCATCTTTGGTTTTCTCAGCAGTTTTGTCCTGGTACCAAATTATTCTAGCTTTCTGGATGAATATGAGTGCTCTTCCCTTTTGAAATAAATAGAATACAAATAAACATCATCATGTCCTAAACTAATGGACAACTTTTTTCTAAGTTTAACACCCAGATGTTATAAAATTTGAAAATGCATGCTACTGAAAAGTAACTGATTTTGGAACTGATTTTATATAAGGTTAAAAAATAGCAATGATAATAAAAAATGAACAGTGCTGTGATTTGGTTGGATTTTTCTCTAAATTTATGATGCTCCTGAGAGCCTAGATGTGTATTAACTTCTGTATTGGAAGCAAAATGTGCCCTCTGAAAAGTGTTCTTGTAAGCTTTTACTGAAATTGAAGTGTTTCAAATACATGGAATTCACCAGTATTTGAACAACGGTTTTAAAACCTTATAGTTAGTTCAAAATGCTTCTTAGTGCTGTTTCAGCAACTGTAGCCACCAGAGCTATAAAGCTCGAGTGTCTTGGCCTTGTTGCAATAAAACATCTAAACCCTCTCATTTTACCATTTCTGCTTTCTTTTTCCCAGAAATCGTGAGAAATTTTTAAAACATCACTATTTTATTTTGACACGTGCCAGGTTTCACCCATCTCTAGATATGTTTTGCTGCTGCTCCTGAAAACCTCGCAACAATAAATTCACCCGTGCAGAATCCAGATGGTTTCATTTAAACATTAATTTCGGTCATGGCTGTGGCTGTGGTGTGGGGAAATGCTGCTGCAATGACAGGGCCTGAAAAAGAGGGAACAGGAACGAGAGAGGGCTTCATTCGTCTGCAAATAAGGGGAGAGGTGAAATCCATGCAAGAACAGGGTTACTTCTTATTAATGGAGTTTTCAAAGTGTCAGAATTCCTTCTTTTTAAGGCAGCAGACAGAGTTGCTGCATTGTTGTTCAGCAATGTCACAAAATGTCACAACACTGGAATCCCAAGATGCTCAACGTGCTTTGAAATAGAGTGGTGTTTGAGGGTCAAAGTTACTATGAGATGAAACAAATAGAAATAAAATTAATTGTTCTTAAATTCTGGGACTTACACAAATGCAGTTGTGGTATCTTTGACTTACCATTGATCAATTTTGCCAGTGACAGCATGCTAATATTTTAATGTGTAAATCCATAGCTGTATAATTCATGCTGGACTGTCTCGGTGGTGATGGTGCTGGTTTTCTTTGTGTTTCTTACTGACTCATTCCATACCCCTTCTTTTCCCATTTCTTCTCAGATTTGCATCAGGCAAGATACAACCACACTTTCAGCATTTCAAGATCTTTTAAAGAGATGTTTAGATCTAAATGTTTAATCTACCCTTGGAAACAGTATATGGTGTGGCAAACAGCACTCAAATCTTTGTGATTTTATTAAATGCTGCCTGAAATTCTGTCTGAGGGCACGCTTTATAGCTCGCTCTTGCTGGATGCAGGCAGCTGCATCTACTTGAAGGAGTTTGTTTTGTAAAACGTTCTTCATAATGAGAAAAAAGATCGTGGGTTGGATTTTGAAGATGCTTCGATACAGCGTTTTTTTGTATCACTGATTTTTATGTCTTTGCAAAGCAGCTGAAATATTTTCTCATGGAGGCTCCTGTTGTTTTCCTCCAGTGTTTGCTAGCATGTGAAGAAGAGATCAGACACATTTTTATCCCATTGTAAAGAGGAGGCTTCTGTGGAAACCACGCTGGATACTCCAGGGAAGCCCATCAAGTAACTTAAGGTCAGAAATCAACCTGCGTTTAGGGAAAAGGAGCAGCGAGCCTGGAAGCAGGGTTGGGAGGTCTGGCTGCCCCTCCAGCCACGCCGCTCCCGTCTGTCCAGGGCAGGTGCCCCTCTCCTCTGCCCAGGGATGACCATCCCACAGCAACCTGCTGTTATTCAAGCCATTCTTCTGCTACCATGACTTGGTTGTTAAGTTCCTGTAGACACAGACAGCAAACACAGAGGCTGCCCACAGTGGCAGTGAGTTGAGTGTGGTTTGAAGCACGTCGGCAGCTCTGGTGGGATTGTGGCAGTGGCCAAGCTCTGCCCTCTTCCCTTCCCGTGGCTCTTAGATATGGAAAGCCCTGTTTTTTTATGTAACCTTCATATTTTTGTTCTGCGGCTGGGGGAAAAAAAAAAAAAAAAAAAGCTGGGCTAATCCCAGGACAGTGGGAGTCCTGAAAGATTTAGGAAAAAAAAAGGACAGTGAAATATGAAAATCTGGGTTGGCTTTTACTTGCTCTGTGGAAAACCAGGAGATAATGTATAAACAGGGCGGAGAGTTGTAGAAATAAGCCAGAAAAACCCCCACCAATGTGAAGCAATTTAAAGCAGATAGGACAATATTTCTGAATAAGAATGATGGGAGAACAGCAAAAGCTTTTGCACGAAAGTTACTCTTGGTACTCTGTGACATCAGCTGTGAAACTGTGAACTGGACAGAGCTGGCTTCACATTGGTTTCACTGAAGTAGCACAGTCTGCACATGGGCTGGGGCTGCAGCTCCCCAGGCCAGCTCCAGTTTTACTATTTGCTAGTTAGTCACTCACTTTCTCTTCCTGTTCGTGACTTTCTCCTGCAAGAGCAGATAGAAAAAATTATTTTGCTGTTTCTTTCAGAAGCGAATTAGAGAAAGGTGATGCAAACTGCTGGGAGTGTCCAGGAGACTGAGCAGTGCCTGACTCTCCTCATTACTGGGACTGAAGGGGTTTGGCACTGCCTCCACCTGCCAGGCTCCAGAGAATTCCCCGTTGCTGCAGGGACAACCTTCAGCCTTTGGGCAATGTAGCACCTTTAGGTCTAGCTGCAATATTTGCTGGCATAAGTATGCAAATACTGAATTAAAAATGGGGAAAAGATACTTTTCCTGCCATGTTGGTGCCTGAGCACCTCAATCCCTGGTTTATTTCCTCCTTAATGCTAAAGGTGGTGGAAGAGGGGGCTCAGGAGCAAGGTGCCCTCTGTCCTTCAGGAGAAACCAGAGCCCAGCCAGCAGTGTGGTCCCTGAAGGGAGTGAGGGAAAACCTGTCCCTTGGTGCCCTGCGTGGACACGAAATGCTTATTGACACCCAGCCAGGTAACAGCTGCTCTGCTTGCTGGCTTCTCCTTCCCGATGTTTTCCGAGCAGGCCGCTGTTGGGTTGGATGGCAGGGAGGAGGGAAGCAGTGAAGCTGCATTTGCTGCAGGTGTTGCTCAGAGATCCAAAAGACCGCTGTGATCCAGCCATTCCACGCAGGCTTTCAAAGCCAACACCGCAGGGCTTGCTCCAGTTTTAGTCTTTACATTTTATGAGCATTGCTGTGACATTCATCCCGCTAATACCTGAACCTGCTGCATCCTCCTGTGAGACAGGGCATTTTTATCTCGTTATTATGGTGGGGTACTCCTAAGGCAGAGCACGGTTATAGAATTTGTTCATAATCACCTGCTAGGGCTGTGAAAGAGCCAAGAATAGGTTTGTTTCCCCATAGTGGGCCTTAATCACAAAAAAAAAATCCTTCCACTCCAGTGAAGCAGGTCACGTCGGGGAGCTGCTTTTGCGCCCGTGTGCATTAGTCCTGCAGTTCATAGACCTCCCTCATTAAAGAGTCACATGCTGCAGCCTGAATGCCAGGCCAATCTTCCAGCCGTGTGTTTTCAGGCTGGAAAGGCGAATGCTGGCATGGAAAAACTCAGCTTTCATTAGGCACTGTCTGAAATCAGCTAATCTCGTTTGAGCGCACAGAGGAACGGCGATACTGTAAACACAGGGGCTCGGTGCCGGGGTTTGCCGGGGGATACGGCCCCATCAGAGACTGTCCTGGCTCTGCTGGATCCAGCAGCAGCAGCCTCCCACTGGCTGGGAAACTATTTCAACAAAGCCAAGAGAGAGCTGAAACTGCCGAGCACAGATACTGACAGCGAGTGAATAACAATGCCCTTTGGAAACGGTAAATGAATAAAATCCGTGTGACCTTTGCTGTCCGCAGGGAGCTTTGCGGTCTCCAGGTAGCAGGAGTTCAGGTGTCACTGCCAGAGCTGGGGGGCGCTTGAAATGTTCCTTCTCACGTTACTAAACACCCTAAACACCTTTCATTAGCAAGTGAACAATGTGTGCATTCCCTCTCTGGTGGCCTTTGCTGGCACATCTTCCGCATGTGCCTGGCTTTCTTCTGAGTCCCTTTTCAGGGCCAGCTGTGGGGACCGGCTTTTCCACTACTTTGGGAATTGTGCCCACATTTGTGCCTGTATTTGTGTGTGCATTCTTCAGGTCTTTCCTCTGGGCTTGTCAGCAGCTCTGAGCACAGCAGGACCCTCTCCCTGCTCTGGAGCGAGCGGTGATGGCACCTGTGCCTCTGGAGAGCAGCTGCAAGGAGCTGTGAACTGTCCCCATCAGCCCAGGCCGTCTTTGCAGTCCTGGGGCTCACCTGTGGATACAGGATACATCCTGTGGAGGGCCAGAATCATCTCAGGTCTCATCTCTTCCATCCACTACACGGCAACCATAGCTGTGATGGTGCCAGGTTGCAGGGGTTCCTCTACAGCCCAACTCAGGCCATGCTGAGTGAGGAATGATTTCTAAATTTCTAGTGATCATTCACTGCTTCCAAGCACGTTGGAGCTGCTGTTGGTCACTCTGATTGTTTTGTAGCAGAACATCAGCAGATGCAGCTGGAGGCTCCTGCCTGGGGTGTGTACAGGGTATTGTAGGACTGGCATGTCACTGGGTCTGATTATGTTTGGGGTGTGGAGGGAAATAACTCAAATGTGAAAGGAACTTGTATTAAAATGAGCATTTTCCTAAATGGATTTGCTCCTCTGATTCATTGCTCCAGTACAGGCTTTCAGCCTCCCCAGAGCAGCTCCTCGTTCACTCATTTTTGCTCTATTAATAAACACACACACGAGCACTTAAATGGAATAATGTACCTCGTAGAAAGGGAAAAAAAAAAAAGCAAGCAACACAAGTTGTTGTCCCCATGGGAAAAAAAAAAAAA
>VYZQ01048134.1:46561-68710 GCA_013400655.1 Mystacornis crossleyi | reverse complement strand
AAATATATCCCTCGAAGAAAGGGAAAAAAAAAAAAGCAAGCAACACAAGTTGTTTGCCCCATGGGAAAAAAAAAAAAAACCTACACAGGCAAGAACAGTGCCATTCCAGTGGATTTTTGTTTACTGAAATGTATTTGATTCTTAGGCTTAGCTCTTGAGGCTGTGTGGAATAAGGACACTTTGTACACTCCTCTTGTTTAAGGTACATCATTTTCCCCCAGATCTTTCCTTTTCTCTCTCTTCACGCGTTGTTGTGTTCCATATCTGAGTCAAAGCTAGTAGTAATTTTGTGGGGTTTTGTTTGAGGTGAGGTTAAATCAGCGTTTAACAAGGGAAGGCGGCTGAGGATCGGAGTCTCACACAGTCACTGTGAACAGTGTGAGATAGAACAGTGCTGGAGCAGATCGTAGTCTGGAGTGAAAGAACAGGCTATGGGACATTACGAAAAACCTCCTTTCTGAAAACTTTGTTCTTTTAGCTGAGGTTCCCTCTCTTTGAATGGCCCTAAAGTGTGCAGTCATATCACTTGTGATGTGTCTGGGGGTCAGCTCCCCTTTTGTCTTCTCCCCGGGTTTCTCCTTGCACACTGCAGTTTAGCTGGGATTTTTCTTCCACACGGAAATAAATCTCACAATAACTCTGAAATTCCCTTGCCCTGGGGAGTCCTGTCAGGAGGTTTTCACCTGGGCAGGTCTCAAGGGACCAATCTCCTCTGAGCTCCTGGGTAGAGGTTGCATTTTACACTAATATTGAATTATGGTAATGATGCCACTTCTGAATAGTTTTCCTGATAAGCTGTGCTTTGTTTCCAGGGGGGTGTGTTTGTGTTTCTGTGTGTGCAGGACAGAGGGACAGCTCCTTCCAGGACTGGCACTGAAGTCCCTGCTGCCTTGCCAGGCTGCTGCCAGAGGCTCTGAAGTGTGGAGAGCACCTGTGGTTTATCTTCTCCCCCTTGGAAAGTCCAAGCTGTGGACTTCACCCTCATTTTTGGGGCGCCTCTTGTGCCAGCAAAGGGCACATCCCTCCTCTTCCTCCCCTGCAACACTAGGGCACCCTGCAACTTCCCCACCCTGCCCTGTCCCCTCCTGCTACCTTCCCAGGTGGTGTGCAGGAGGCTTTGTCTGTCAGGGTGAGAGGGGCACCTTTGGCACTGCTGGGAGGAGGAGCCTGCTGCCTCTGGGCTCTCTTTGCAAGGCGGAAAGCAGAGGATCCTGAAATGAGTCCAGTGTATTAATAAGCCAGGCTGCCCCACATAGCGGGAGCGAAACTGAGACAGTCAGCACAGTGCTAATTTTACACAGGCCCAAGGGGATTTTTTTTTTTTTCCAGGGAGTGTGTTATCATTATTTTGTGTCCTAAAGGGCCTAAAATTAGGGCTTGTAAGAAGCAAGCCACACTTGCAGGCTCCATCCCAGGCAGCCGAGGCCTGGGGAGAGAGGGGTCTCCTCATACACGTGCCCTGTTGCAGGTTCTCCTCAGCCTGGCAAAAAAAGACTTGGAAACAGAGGTGCAGAGGGGTCTGGCTGCAAGTCTGGCTGCAAGTCCCCTTCTGCAGCCCCCACACCTGACCCGTGCCTCTCCCGGTCTGGCAGCGAGGGAGGTCCACTCTGCTCCAGCCCCTGGGGACATCGGTGCTGCAGCAGGGCTCGGCTGTTTCTCTGCCGCAGAGTGGGAGCTGCGGCCAGCGTTAAACGAGGGATGTGCTTTTGAGCATGAAGACTTCCAGTCGGTTAATTACAGAGAACATTTGCAGCTTCCCTTTAAATCCCAGCACTGCCTCTGTGCACCCCCTTCCACACGCAGACTTGGATGCCGTCCAGGATGGGAGCGGGGGACACGTTGGTGGATCCTCAGCCCTGCCAGGGCTCCTGGCTCACCCACCACACTGCTGGGCAGCAGCAAGGGGAGCCCTGGGGTGTCCAGCACCCTGAGCATGTGGCCTCGGACAGGTTTGGGGTTTGAGTCGTGTCTCCCACCCTGTTATATCCCCCTAACACCTGGGCTGAAGGGCCCCATCCTGCAAGGGGCTGAGCCAACCCAAGCAAAGCAGTGTTCAGTCTATGGGTTTGTTCATAGGCTTAAAGATGAACACTTCGTTAAGTGCTTTTGCTTAATTAGGCCAGACCGAGCTGTTCCTTGTGGGATTGAGTGCGAAGTGAGGCACACTAGATTAGAACCAATATTTTCAAGCATAAAGGTAAAAATGAAGCACTTAGCCCCCAGTTCTGCAAATAATTAGGCACATGGGTAATTACTGATCTCATTCCATTCATCAGTTGTGTTGATTTCAGTAGGGCCATGAGATGCTGGTGGTTACTCAAGTGTGTGAGTGAATGCAAGGTTGGGCCCCCAGGTTAAAAGATCTCAGGGACTGGGGAAATGGATGTTTGTCGAGTGTCTGGCACATGGGGTCTGCGATGCCTGCAGGCGTCCCTGGGTAGTACCATAAGAATAATAATGCCATATTTAAGTACTAATGATTTTTAAAGATGCTGAGCACTGTCCTTACCCATGGAGCTGTGGTTTGGGCTTTCTGTGGCAAACAAGCCCTGTTGTTAATGGGGCAAATGAAAGAGCATTCGATAAATGGACAGGGAAATCTGTCGCCTCGTGTCCACCTAAGCTATTACTTTGCCCAGGGAGGCTGTGGACTCCCCATCCCCGGAGGTGTTGAAGATCAGGCTCTCAGTAACCTGATCTAGCAGAAGGTTCTCTACCCATGGAAGCGGGGTTGAAACTGCACGGTCTTTAAGATCCTTTCCAGCCCATAACATTCTGCGATTCTCTGATGATTTTCCAAAATATGAATGCTAAAATAACTGTTTTCATTACTGCACCCCCAAACCCGAAAGGAAAAAAAGTGAAATCCAGGCTGAACTAGAGCTTGACTCAAGAAGTCAGCAAGAAAGACTTGAGCTGATATTCCTTTGTCTGTTTGCTTTTCCCCGGGCATGATTTGTTTTGTTTTAATTCCTTTTAAAACCAGACGCAGCTCTTATCTGTGAGGAAACACTAAATTCGTGGTATCTCTTTGTTCCCCTGCAGATGATTTGACAGCGATGTTTACAGAACTCACGATTTAGGGGGAAAAAAAAACAAACAACAAAACAAAACGAGAAGGGAAGAAAGCATAGGAGCGAGCTGAACTGAGCTGACCCAGGAGAGGCTCCTGCCACTCCACGAAGCAGCTGTTAATGATGCCTTTGATAAGGTGCCTTGCTGAGGGGGCCGCTACATGATTCCTCTTCTGCATCCAGCCGGCCGCGGCTCTAAGCGGATGGTGCGTGCCCTCGGGGGGGACAGCGCCGAGCTCCCAGACACAGCCACCAGGAAGCACCTCGTGTCGCAAACAAGGCTCATTAGCATAGCTCAGCAATTAAAGCCCGGCTCAGTCTGCTGTCCTGAGATAAAGAACTCCCAATTTATGGCCCGGTTGACTTTCGCTGGAGATGAATTGGCTGACAGCTTGGAGTGGTGACGTTCTGTCTCCCGAGTGCAGCTGTTCGCAAGGGTGATCTTTCAGAATGTGACTTTTCCGCAGCCCAGCCAAGGGTATTAGCACGAACTAATTACAGGGAGAAGCCAGGGGCGATGGTTTTCTAGGAGAGGGAACATCACAGGCCCCAAACAGCTGGGTAGTGCCAGTGCTTTTCTCTCCTGGAAAACAACGGCCCGGCTGGAGGAGAGCTCCCCATCTGGCAAGCTCTTCTAATTCGTATAATAAATGCAAATGATATTTATCTTATTTATTTTTTACTAGACTTTAATGAAGTTTAGAGAGGACTGGGCACATGTGGCAGGACGCAGGTTTTCTCTTCGGAGTGAGCACGTTGTAATATTTGATCAGTGATATTGTGCTACAGGAGCTGTCTCCACGTTAGCTTGTTTTCAATTTTATGAACATCACTTTCAGGAAAGAAGTTTTATTTTCATTACATCCCAGTCCAATGATCTTTTGCTGTTTGGTTTTGTTTCTCATGGGTCGAGCTTATGTAAAACAACAGCCTAGCAGGAGGTCACCACATAGAGAGCTGGCCAGCAATGCACAGGGACAGGCACAGGGCAGGGACGTGATGTGTGCAGGACAGGGGCCAGGAAGGTGTCTCTGACTTCTGCCACTTTCTGTGGCACTCTCTGTGCAGTGAGTGTCCATGTAAACCTTCTTTTTTTCTTATTAAAAATTTTTTTCAGTGAATACGTGGATCCCCATAGAGCTAATTTAAGTCCATTAACAACAGACACACTTTTCTTAATTACCCTTTGTAGAATCATCTCATGATTCCCGGGGGCTCTTGGTCTGCAGGTTGAAAAGTGCCTATATATTGAAGGATAAGGTGTCTGAGGGTGGTGGTTGGGAATACAGAGCACAATTTCTGAATTCAGGATGACCTACTGGTGTTTGTTTTGTCATTATCCCGCTCATTTACCCCAGCTTGTAACTCTAGGAAACACTGTTCTGAGTGAGAGCCAGTGACACCCCATGGCCCAGGTGGCCACAAGTTCTGTGTTTGCTGCAGACAACGTTGGTTTTGAGTCTGGGCCAAGCAAGGAGCCAGCCCAGGCACTGAGTGGTGGGGGATGAGAACATCAGGCTCTGATCTCTGTTTGTGGCCACATAAATGGCAGCAGGAGGCCTGGTGTGTCTGCGGCTGGAAGATCAGCTTGTGTTGACTCTTTTGGAGCCAACAGAAGTGCTGGTTAATCTGCATGTGGCTACTTTGAAATGTCACCGCTTTTCTGGCAGCGGTGACTCAAGGATTTCTTTGGATGAATGGTGGTGGGGAGGGAATAAGCTGTGTACACTGATGGTTAACTGCATGGTGTATTTCTTCCCAAGCATGTGGGATGTTTTGTCTCTTTTCACAGCTTGTGGCTCCCTGCAACAGATGCTGGTAAGTGTCTGAGGAGCCCTCAGCTCCATATTCATGCTCAGGTGTATCCACACAGAGCAGAGACATGGCCACTGTGAACTCCAAGGGTCAGGACTGCCAGGTCCACTACAGCATTTCCCTCTGCTGCTGTGTGGAAACAGACCTTGGATTCTGTGATTCCAGGATTGCTGTTTCCTGCTGCAGAGTAGGTATTGCCTGGCAGAAGTGTTTCAGGAATTAACAAAATCCAAAATTGAGACTAGCAGAGCAAGCAGTCTCAGCAAACACTAGAATGTACATTTTTCTTCATTATTTTCTCACTGAACCATGATGATGTCTGATGGAGCATTATGGATGGGGAGAAGGAAGGAAGTGTTAGAAAAGCCTTGAAACTGGCTACTGCTCTGGCAAATGAGGCAAAAAGGAAATTCTGGCTGTAGCAGCAGCTAAATCCAACAAGAAAGATTTGGACCTAAGCTGGAGTGAGGGAGTGGAGTCTGAATAAAGACCTTTACTGGGTCAAACAAAGAAACTTTCACTTTACAGCTTCTCCTTGTCTTCTTATCTAGAAAATGAACATTCACATGGGCATAAAACTCACACCCAATCACTGCACGGGTGGCTTGCACGTTAAGCTGTGGTGACGGTGGCTGCTATAATTTGTTGCAGTTTTGATCCAAGGACCTTTCTAGTCTTTGGGACATGAGGAAGACTAGGAATTATGCTCTTACTGCACATCTGGCAAGAGCTGGAGACAGGCTAGTGGTCCCTCACACCAGATAGAAATACACAACTTTTCACTCAAACCAGTTTGGTAAAGGGATGTTTTGACCTTTTTAGCGTAATTGTGAAACCACAAAATGGTAAATGAAAGCTGAGATGCTCTGCCCCTGGGGCCGTAGTTTCTTAACTGCATTTTGGACAGATAGGGTCACATTTTCTTATAAATGTCCCAGGCTTCTCTGTTGGAGAGGATTGCATTTAGTGCTCTGGTGCAGACTTCAGAATAACAGGGATCCTGTGGTGTGAGCTGAGTGCACTCAGCATCATTTGCAGAAGTGCCTGGAGATGTGTACAGCTTGAAAATTCTCCAAGTTCTTCTCCAGTGTCCTAGAAATCACATAGATTCCCAGGGTGTTGACTCTCTGGCTGGTTTAAAGCTGCAGGTTGAAGATGCACCTGTGCTTGGTGGGCGGTGAGGTTGCAGTGCCTGGTTGGGAGCTGGTCACAGGTGCAGTAAAATGGAATATATTGTGCTCTGTCATGGTTTCTCTTACCAGAAAACGGAGAGAGAGACATCTGTGTGACTGTTACCACACACTGATGAGCTGAGCATTTAACGCTGGTCATTAATGGACAAGAGGAAAATGAGCACTCACACCACCATTGATCACATCAAGTGGAACACCAGAGGGGATAAAGAGTTTGGATCTTGCACTGCTGAGGTGCTGGGTCTCCCCGCTGGCTGCCACTGTGGCACTGCAGGGAGAGGGCTGTGCTGCCAGCCTGGAATTCTTCCAGGGAGCCGAATCCGTCTGCTAAATAGGACAGAGTGGTTTGCACAGGCTCAGGCATAAGCTGGACAAAGTCCTGCAGGAGTTGACTCTGTGAAAGTGACCCAAGGCCCCTCACGGCAGCTCCATGCTCCCTGGCTTTGGAATTCCAGAATGTGGCTGCAGAGGTAAACACCAGCTGGGTGTCATGTGAGAGGGAGGGAGATTAGTGGAACTTGACAGCTCCTGGATACAACCAGCAGTCTTGAATTTCGTATTCCTTTAGAATGGGGAGATCAAAGAACTGTGATTTGGAAACAGCCGGCAGCCTGTCACGGTGCATTAGGAGGGAACAACAACCCCGTGTTCAGGTGAAAATGGCTTTTGTGTGATTTGGTATGTGGCTTTAGGATGGGAATCCCAAAATGCCCGAGGATTAGGCATACAATATACAAGTCCTTTGTGAATTTGGCTAAGTGCTCTGCTGCCTGCTGGAATTTGCCACCCTGGGTTGCCTTCTCCAAAACAGACTGAAGAGAGAGGCCCTCGTGGGGGCCAGGTGGGGAGGGCTGGCGGGTGCTGAGCTGGAGTTGGCACCTCTGTCTCAGGGGCACGTGCTCAGCTTGGGATCACCTCTGCTTTGAATTGGCAGCTGTGAGCTGTCTGGTGGAGCTGGGGAGGACAGGGCCGGCCTGGCACAGTGCTGGGAAGAGCAGGAAGAGGCACACAACCACCAGTGAGTCTCTGGGCACACAGCAGCTGTGTCGGTGCTGTCATCTCCTGGGCTCACCTTGCCCCATGTATGGAGTGGGCTTCAGGGCAGGATGAACACACAACTCTTGCACACATCTGTGCAAGGATTTCTTTCCTAAAGTACCTCTGGGCTTCTTTTCCTTGAATTTATGCAGGGTCTTTTTGAACCCATGTACATTCTTGGTGTTCACATCCGTAGGATTGTAAGTGGTGGCAGTGTGTTGAAATCTTTCAGAGGGACCTGCTCTGAATGCCAGACTTTCTGTGGGATTTCTGTGCTTAAGTTACCTCTGACAGGATGCTCAAAAGTGCTTAGTTTAAAGCCTGAGCTCTTCTTTTATTAGAGCGGCAGGTGCTGATATGGCCATTTAACAGGGGTAAAAATAACTTAAGCAAAAGATGCCCTTTTATTAAGCCATCACTGTACCTTTGGTAAAGTGTTCTTATTCTATAAATAGATGTCACTTTGCCCTAGGAACAGCCTGGTATTTTATTAACATTGTCTCTTCACTAGAGCCTACCACCTATTCTGTAGTGCTAAAATGGGGAAAGCTCTCAACTTTTATAGTCTATCTCAGTTCTTTGCTTCCAAATGCCTGTAAGACCATTGCATTTGGTTTAAGGTCCAGTTATGGCTGTTGGTTTTTTTTTTTTAGTGGATGCTTTTTGGTTTTGACTTTTTCCCTCCTATTGATTTGCAGTGCTACAGAAAATAACAGCTGAATTACATTTGGCTTCTCCTGCTTCCTTTCTCTTTGAGATGAGGTTACAACGACCTCATCTACCTAAATCAATAATGTGCACCCAAATCTAATAAAGATTTAGCAGGGCCTGTAAAATAGCATGTAGCCCAGATGGAAAGGGAGGCCCTAATGTCCAAGCCACTCATTAGCTATTTATCAACCATTAATGATGAGAATAGGAGTGGAGTGTGGGGAGAAGGACACAAAAGCAAGGCAGCAGAGAACCTTCCTGAATAGGAGAAGGAGACAAAGACTATAAAACACATGTGCAGGCTGCAGCCTGACACTGGCTGGGGACAGGGAAGTACCTAAAAAGTGGAATTTCAGAGGGAGTTTACTTGCAGAATCTCAGATGTTTATACAAAAAACCCTGAAGTTACTGTACAAGAGAACATAACAAAGAGCTGAAATACACTTGGCTTCCCATCAGCTGACCCTGCATCCCTTTGCAGAGTGAAAGCATAAAAAGCTGAATTTCCTGGAACTGAGTATTATAACCTTTTCCATTTTTTTTCAGAAAAAGAGAAATCATCTGTGTGATAGTGGGTCCATCTCTTAATCAGTGACAGCATTAGGAAAAATCTGCAATTTCCCTGGTTTTTGCTTTAATTCCAAGACTTTTCTTTTAGCTGAAGGAAACTAACATCAACTAGCCATCAAAACTTTTTCACCAGATTTTCTGAGTGCAGAATAAGGCAGGCTGTGAGTGCAAATAGAGAAATGTAATTTTTCATCACTGTTTTTTTGTTTTAGTAGTGAAACATTTTTATACAGGTTTGAAGCTTTCACACTTTTCTTGGGGGAGAGGTGTTGATATTTGCTGAAGATGAGAAATACTTTTTCAAGAGCTGGAGCAGTAGCACAAAAAGGAACTTGGCATCTCTGGAGTTTGTGGTATGCACAAATACAACCATGTTCCATGAAACAATATTTCGGATTCCAGCAATGCAGAACATAGTGGCAATTTCAAAGAAAACAGGAAATAGAAGCAATTAGTCAGGCAGGAGGAAGAATCCCAAACATGACTCGGATACCAAATGCTTTACAAAGCAGTAGCCAAAGCCCTTCTTTTAATCTTCTTTGAATGTTCCTTCAATCTTGCTCTGCACGTGGAACGCCAAAATCAGTTACAGCAAATTTGAATTGTTTTTTTTTTTTTTGGTGAAGGCTGACTTCAAATTTATCTGTTAGATAGCTGCAGTGAATCTTTTCCTCTTCTGTAGGAGTAACTGTTCCTTGCTGCACATATCTCACCTGGCCATGGTGCACAGCCAGGGGCTCAGTCACAAGGTGGGTGTGGGAGGCCAAGTCCCTCTCCCTTTCCAGCAGCATCTCCCATGGGTCCAGCCCTGCTGTGAGCAGGGGAAGGATCTCAGCAGTGCTCCTTGCAGGTCTGGCCGTTGCTGGGAATGGAGGCAGCTGTGCAGCATTTTTCAAGATGGACTGAGGAATTCACTGCATCCTTTGCCAGCTTGCTCTTACTGTTTAAAATCTGTGCTGTATTTTCTATTTGAAGTTGTCTGGCTTTAGCTTCCAGCCATGGGTTCTTGTTAAGCCTTTCCCTGCTAGATTAAAGAGCCCTTTATGACTGGTATTTTCTTTCCATGGAGGTATTTAATACCCTGTAATCAAGTCACCCTTGGTCTTCTCTTTGATAAGCTCAATAAATCCTGCCCGTCAAATTTCTCACTGGAAGCAGTTCCTCCTCCCTGGCCTTTAAATCGTTTTGGTGGCAATTTTCTTCTTCCTCTAAGTTTTGCAGTTTCTTATAAGACAGTAGAGATCCAAGGGCTGCCTGTGGTGTTTCTGCCTGCACCCCACCACAGTTAATGGAGAAACACAACTGCAGCCCCCAGCAGTGCCAGGGGAACACAAATGCTGGGCTGTGTGGCTGCAGCTGCAGAGGTGCTTCCAGGGGCACTTTGTTCCCAGGTAGACTTGCAGAGCTGTTGGCATCCCTGCATTCCTTGTGCCTTGCTCTGTAACTGGAATAAATAAATTTTTATTAATAAACCCAGCTTACCAGAGAAGTCATTAAACTGTATGATTTCCTCCTGAGAAAGCCATGGATTGTCCATAGCTGTGAGGACCACTTTTGCAGAGCTGTGCAACTAGCATCTCTTGAGGAGAGACTTAGGAAAGGGAAGGTCTCAGTGACCACGGCTGGCTCTGGTTTGGCACAGGTTTTGCACATGGAAGGGATAGCTTGGCAGACATCCCACGACACACCAGCCTTTCCTCTGTGTTGGTTAAACTGTCCTGAGGTTTTACAGCCAGAGGTTCTCCAGGAGATGCTGGCTGAGAAAGGACCCCACAGGGTGTTCTGCAGGTTCTGTTGTTTTATCATGGTGAAACACGTCCTGGTTTTTGACTCAGTGCAACTATGGGTTCTGCTGGTGGCTGCTCTGCACCTCAGGGTCTGCATGCCTCACAAACAGGTTTTGGATAGAGTGTATTCATTTCCTTCTGCAAATATGCTCATGAATGCATGGAAAGTTTTCTTTGTGTGTCTTTCTCCATCAGGACTGCAAAGGTTTGGGTTTGTGGGTTTGTTTCCCCCTCGGAGCAATAAACCAACAGGCTGTAATTAAAGATGTTAAGAAGCTCCTTCATTTTCCAGTCCAAAGTTCAATTTACTGAAGCATCTCGAACTATCTGGTAGCTGAATCACACATTTTGTATTTCTCTTCTCGCATATGAAGACCAGGGACTCCACATTCAGAGACTCTCAGTGCTGCTGAGTGTATCTATCAGCCTAAGACACCTGTGGCTGCTCACCTTCCCTCTTTCAGAGGAAGATCTTTTTCACAGCACTGCTCTAGACCTGTATTTTTCCATTCACTGGTTGCTACCATTGTTCTCCTTTTGTTTCCAAAAAGAAAAAAAAGAAAAAAAAACAGATGGCTTTAGTGCTGTTTACCCCAGGAAACATTTTGAGCATTCAGTAATAAAACTGGGAGGAAATCCTTCACTTCCTTTATGCCTCCTAGCAAGTAACCACATCAATATGAAGTGAGGATGCTTTTGGGTACTAACCCAATGTCACCGATCAAAACACAGCCATAAATACTTTCAAGATGCAGTCTTGAGTCAGGGTGGTGGATGAGGAAAAGCCACTTCTGTTTTGGAAAGGAATTCTTTCCTTCTGCAACCACTTTCTAAATTGCACTGACATTTAGCAATTAACATACAAAAGCTTTTGTATCCGCAGGATCATTTTTCATGTCAATAAACACATTCCTTCGCTTTTCGGTGCAATGTTTAATAATTCTCATTTCCTATAGGGGAAGAGAGCCCTTGTACTTTATTTGTATTACACAAATTACATGGAAGAAACAAAGACATATCTGATCATAATTATTAAATTAAGAACATTTGCATAAATCCCTTTTTCCCCCCCGTAATCTAGTTTGCTGTTGGTAAACAGTGTGTTATCTAGGTTTAGCAAAGCAT
This sequence comes from Mystacornis crossleyi, assembly GCA_013400655.1. Lineage (NCBI taxonomy): Eukaryota > Metazoa > Chordata > Aves > Passeriformes > Timaliidae > Mystacornis > Mystacornis crossleyi. Next base: position 57,397 of record VYZQ01048134.1, on the reverse strand, counting down.
TTGGTTTCTAGCCAGATTTTTGCTTTCCCCTTGTCCTTTTTGAAGTTCTCTTGGCAGGCAGGATCTGCTTCTCCTAAGCTATCTGTCATCACACGAAGTGGGTTCCAGCTTCAGACAAAAAACGAGTTGCTATTCTGGATTCATGGGCTGAACTGTCATTAAGTCATTGCCTCTCTGCTCTGGGGTTTTAGGATTTGTCTCTGTTCCAGCCTGAAGCTCTGCTCTGGGAGCTGCTTTGGGGGCTCCATGGTGCTCTCCTATCTGGTGGGTCCCTGGGCTGGGTGCTGAGGGGACAGCTTGGTGTGGGATGGATAAGCTGGGAAAAAGACTGTCTGGTCTCCGTAGGAGCCCCTCAGATTTCCAAGTCGGAGCGACAGGATGGCAGTAAGGATTGAAGAGAGGAGGATAAATGAAGAATACATTTCTTTCCTCCCGGCCCCTGCCTGGAAGCAGGGGTGTGTGTTGACAGAAATGATCTAACACCTCCTACAGAACAGGGGGGATTAGAAACACCTGAAATATCTATGAAATGTTTGTGCCTGGCAAAATAGAGCCCTGGTCCCTGGCTTGCTGTTGAGGTGCTGTGGGGCTTGTGCTCTGCCCCTATAACCAGGAGCAGCCTGTGGTGGCACAGTGCAAGTCAAGCAGTGAATGTTGGTGTCTGCTGACCTGCTTAGCTGGAACAGCAGAGGTACAGACAGCATGGGTGGGAGTCCCCAGTTTATTTCCTATCAGGTGGCTTTCTTGGAATGCTGGAGGGCTCGTGGGTTTGGGTGGATGAATATAAAGGCTGGGGCCATGTCAGGCTGCTGTTAGAGTTTCTGGGTGGTTGTTTGTAAGAGCTTTTGGTGGGAGAGGCTATGGACTTCTTTCCCATTCTCAGTGACACCTATTTTGGGACAATCTGATTTCACTCCCCTGCAACCACCTTCTGCTGCTTCCCTCCCTTCTTGGGGAAGTCCTTTTTCCCCTCCCCAGCTCTGTTGTTGGTTATTCATTTTCAGTATTATTTCTTCCTTTACAAGGGAGAGAATTCAACAGCAATTCCAGACCTGAGCAACAGAGGTTTTTGCAGGGAATGAACGGACACTGGGTGCTTTTGAGAGTAGCACTGATGACCATGTTTATAAACAGTAGCACTTTCCTTTAATCCTTCAAGGAGCCCTGTCAGATCTCAGCCTGGAAATCTTTTCCTTTAAAAGCTTGTTATTTAGTTGCTGGTGTACTTTTCCTAACTGGAGATGCAGCAGGCTCCAAAAAAAGTTGGTGGCAGCCACGGAGAAGTTGCCCTGCTGAGATGTGCACATCCCAGTGAGGTTTGCTCTCGCGGCTCTGCCCTGGAGCTGGCTCCCAGGTGTGTGTGTCCCCAGTGCTGCGGCAGCTGCAGCTCCCGGCCCTGCCTGCTCTGCAGTGCCTGGGGTAGGGGCGATGGGCTGGGCTGCCTTGCAGCCCCTGGCTCATCCAGGCCTGAGCTCTGTCACTTCTCCCTTCCCTGCCCCGTGGCGTGGAGCTCTGCCTTGGTGCACGGGGGAGGAGAAGGAGGTTAGGTATGCGTACGGTTGGACGGGTCATGGAGCTGAATCTCTCTGGAGCACACCACCTCCAGCCGTGCGGGTGTCAGGTTGTGTCTCCATGGTGTCTGAGTTTGGAGCTGGACCAGGTGGGCACCACCAGCACAACCAGCTGGTGGACAGCACACTTCCCCAGGGTGCAGCCTGCTCACAGACCAGCCTTGCAGGCGGCCACAGCACATCCTGCTTCCCTGGTGACTCTGTGACACACGGAGGAGCTGGCACCGCGAGGTACCTGACAAATCCTGCAAAGGAAGGATTTAAGAAGTGTGAGAGAAAGGAGAGGTCCTACATTTGTGGAGTGTGGTCCAACTACCTTTAGAGACAGGAGGCTCACACTGATTTAAATGGAATCTGGATTGACCCCTAGTAAATGAGATCATTTGCAAAATTGAAGCCTTTGTTTACTTGCTGGATTGGAGCCTGACTCTTGGTGGGGTCCTAGAGACAGAGAGCCAGGTACTTAACTCAAAAATGACTTTACTGCAATAATGTAATTATGTTTTATTGACCAAGCACTTCCACAAGTGGTGAAAGGGGATTATTGGGAGATTGGGGTGAATGTGCATTGTATCATTTTTGAATCATATCCTGTTTGCAGGGAAGATGTGAGCCCTGAGTGAGTGACCCACCAGGCAGAGGGGGTTTGTGTGTAGGCGTTGTTCTACCGTGTGCATGGGAGCTGGGGGCTGCCTGGGTGAAAGGATCTGATGGAAAACTACAAAGCCATATCAGAGGAAATGCTTTCAATGTATCTAAACCAAGATGTACGGGCTTTTATTTTCGCATGTGTTGTGTATCCCTGAGATCTTTTTGGTCAACTGATAGTCATTAGACAAAGCTGCATTGCTTCGCAATTTGCTCATTGCAGGGCTGTGACTGAACTGCTAACAGAGTAATATTTTTCCTCATATGTAACTTTTAATTTTTTGGATGTGTGTCCAGCTCCTGCCATGGATTAAAGTTCCAGAGAGGTGTGCCACTGTTCTCCAGCCACTGACAGCCTTCAAATGGCTGCTGAGCACAGCCAGATGAGAGGTGTTAGCACAGCTGCCTGCAAAGGCCTTTTCTCTTGCACCACACTCAGCTAGGAAATGAAATACAAGATCACCGTGACATCAATTAAACATTCTGTCAGCAAGACGTTTAAGTTACCTGGAAGCTGAATTCCATTTACAGGAATGGCAGCAGAGTACACTGTCTGCATTTTTTTCCCCCCAAGAATGAGTTTCTCTGATTGATTGCATTTGTGTTTCGCTGTGTGTTCCCATCACAGTTCTGTGATTCTGTGTTAGTGAATCTTGTTCCCATTTGTGGTATTTTTATAAGGCTTATGAATGATACTAAACTGGGAGCTTTAGGAGAATGGTTTTGAAGCTGAAACAATAAGACTGGAAAAGACTTCCTGTGTTTGTTAATATTCATCTGAGTTTGGGTCTTTAGGTCCTAACACTCTGCATTGGAGGCTATTCTAAACTTTACTGCTCATAAGGGAATCTTTTGGCATATGTGTCTAAAAATACCAATGTATTTCTCATCAAAACCACCTCAGTGACTTTTCCCATGTTATTGTGACTTTGATTGTGCTGAATATGCCCAACTTCAGTGATTCTTACACACAGGAATTCTTGGTAGGATCATCATAAGATACATGCCTTGATCCTCTAGGACTGGTGACCTGATCAGTGTGAGATTCTAAGGGTGAGCTCAGGGCCAGTCCAGAGAGCTGTAGAGGAGTAAGTAATGCTGGGGTTTTCATTTCAACAAAATTTCTCATTCAGTGCCAGAAGTGATTCTCTTGGATGTTGCACTCTCATCTAAATTTGTAGTTGGTAAAGCAGAGGAGCACACCTCACACTAATTCTCTTGGGGAGAAGAATATGACTGAAAATCAAGTTTCTTTTATTCAGATATTTAGAATATAGATTAAATGCCACGCTTTAAATAATGCAAATAGAGCTAAGGATTAGTAAGATGACTGTTTTTCCTTCTCTCAGGTGGTGATTAATAAACAGCATTGTGTTCCTGTTTCTTCTGCACTAAATCTCCTCCCCAAGACTGTGGTGATCCTCTCCCTGTGGTCACAGGAGCTGTCCCCAGGCAGAGAGGCAGTGGAGGGCCCTCTGCCTGCTCAGCCCGTGTTCCCCAGCCGGGTCTTCTCCATCTTTTGGTCTGTTGTGGCCACGGGGTTTGGGAAAAGGCACAGTTAGTGTTTGGGTCACAAGGGCGCCCATGGCTAAACAGTTTGTGCAGCCTAATCCATGTTTGTGCCATGAAGTCACACATCTCCCCAAGTGGTATTTTCTAATCCATTTCTGGCTTTAAGCAGATTATAAATTTCTTTCACTGAGCTTCTGTTTTCACAGACATAAAGGAAGAGTTGTAGATGAGTTTGCTGCTAAGATCTGTGTGTGTGTGTGTATGTGTATGTGCTGAGGATTTATTTATTAGATTTCCAGCCATAAACAGTTTAATGTTTTTGAATTACTGCTCAGTCTCATTTAGTTTGGTTGTGACCTTGAGCCATACATTTCCAGGCTCTTGCTAATGGACCTTTTAAATGATGACAATGACATACACCAGGCTCTTTGATAGGGGAATCACTGCTACACTGCGTATTATTTTAATGTTATTCTACAAAATAACCATTATAATATCGTTATTATTTTTTAACTCCGGTTTTATTTTGTCACACCAACATTACAACAATCTACATCTGAAATATTTCCTCATTTGTGCAAAGCACATTTCTCTGCCAGGGGTAATGAAATGACCAAGCAGTGACCCTCATTTTTATGTTTCTCCTACTGTGAAGAGGAATTGAAGATGAAATGTAGAAGCTAATAGCTGTGCAGCCTCAGTGAATCTAGCAAATATAAAGAGCCCAGCCATGGGATACATTTAAATATTAAAGCAGTTTTTATGTGCTCTAAACAATATTTGATGCAGCTCTCAGTATGCTTTAATCTGGCTAAATGGTTATTGTGTTATGTGTCCTAGCTGTAAAACTGTCGAGCTCTTTTGTGGTCAGGATACTTCTCCCCACTGCAATTTAGATTTGACATCGATAAACATAAAGGACCATTCTCCAAATGTATCCTGAACAAGTTAATCCTGCATGGAGCAGGGTGCTTAGAAACCATTCACATTTATTTAATGCTTCCTTCCTGATGTGCACTGTAACAATTGCTTGTAGGGTAGGGAAGGTGCTGGTTTTTCAAGGGGGAAAAAGAGGGAACTTGACATGGTTCAGTCCTATAGGGAGGGTGGCACTGGCAAGGTTCAGGTCTGAGGCAGGAGAACCTTGACTAGTGGCTTTTTCTTGACTGCTGACTTGTATAGAAACGATGACAAACAACTTAATTTTCTCTGTCTTAATTGCCTCCCTCCACTCTGGCTGGCCTATTTCTTTGGAAAGGAAAATGCTTGCTGGAAGTTGGCTGCTCCAGCTGATGGAGCATCTCCAGGTAGAGGTGTTGGACTAGAAGAAGTTTTTTGCGTGTGTCAAGACTGAATTTTCTGCCATTGTGTGTCTCTTGTGGGGGTTAGTCAAGGCTTACAAAGGCACTGATGGAATTTTTCCTGGTTTTGCAGTTTTCCTAACTGAGCTCAGGTTGTGTTATTATCCTGAGGGGCAGTAAAAATTTCTTGCCTCCTTTTTACCTGATTCATGTCCATGAGATGTCCATACGAATCCTTTTGCCATTGCTTTGTCTCCCAAACGTGATTGAAATAAGGTAGTGACCTCAAAAGTGAAAGGGATCCATATAAAGCCTTATTATTCCATATTTCTTTAGAAAACCAGGCTAAATATGGACAATATACACAATCTGTTTCTGTGCCTTCCAATTATTCTAAAGATAAACTACCACCATTTCACCTCCTCTTCCTTCTACCCCTGAAGAAAAGAAATCCAATCCCCAGTGCAGCGTGGCATAGTAGTAATAAGAAGAGCATTTAGTAACCTCTGGGAACAGAGTTTCTGAATTATCCTGAAATCTCAAAATTACTTTAGCAATCTCCTTTAAATCCCAAGTGGGCAGTGATCCATATTGTAAACCCTTCACATGTAATTTGACACAATTAGCAAATTCTGCTTCTGAGACCATCCTGTGACTTGTGCTGGAAGTGTTTCCTACAGAGGAGCTGTGGGCTGTCCGGGTCTGGGTGGAGGTAAATGAATCAGTCCTGGGAGAAAGCTGATACTGTCCAGCTCACCCTGGGCCAGCATCATGTTGATTAAAGAAAGTCTAGTTTATCCACTGTCAAAGGAAATGTTTCCCTGTTTATGTTCCAGAAATAAAGCAGACCATTGCACAGAATCCCAGTGCAGGTCTTTTCTGGACTCTGAGTTGCTTCTGGTTGAACCTATTTTCCTTAAACAAAGTGATTTTCCGATGCCTGTAACTGACCTCCCTATCGCCAAGTCGAATGATCTTTGTCAGTCTGACTCTTTTATGATCCTGCTAATGAACTTTCCATTTTATGCTTCTTGTCTGATTAGCAATGCCAGAGATTTAACCAAGCAGGGATAATTCATTAGTCTGAGCCACAGCTCTGAGGCCACGGTGTCAGACCCTCCCTTCCCTCTCCCTGCACTCCAGTAGTTTCTCTCTGCTCTGAGATCTCCTCCAGTTGTTTCTGAGGGAAAAGGCAGAAGCCTTCTCCTGCTACTCATTCCTTAAGTATTGGTCATTCTTGACTCACTGACAGTGAAATTCACAGGGTTGTTTTGGAAACTCTTAAGCTGCTCTTTATTTTTAAAATCCATACTCAGGTTCATGCAGATCAGTGAAAACAGAAGAAACCATGCGTAGATTCCAATTTGCAGTGTATTAAAAATAAGTGATTATTTGCAGTTTGTGGGTGCAACTATCTTTATTTATGCTCCAAACCCTTTTCTTTTTGATGTTGTTTTAATTTGTTGCCCTTGAAGTTCAGAAATGAAACATTTAATCTGTTTCGGAGTAAGTGGTGAAGTCAGTGTACTCTAAAGAAGGATAAAGATTTCTACGAGAATGAATATGTATGACTGAAGCATGTTGGTTTGATCTTGAGCTTCTTGTCTGCTGATTGCAGGGGGTTGTTTCCTTTCTAGAGCTGCTTTCTGGGATTGGCAAGTTTATACTCAGTGGATCAATCCCTGTGCATGCTGCTGCCACACCTGCACAGTGGGCTGTCCAGGCTGACCATAACCATTCTTTAGCAGGTTGTATCAACTCCATGTCAGAAGCCTGGTTCTGCCAAATAGGGGGACTGGTGAGCAGGGAGCAGCTGGGATGGTGGGGATTCACCTGACAGAAGGATAAAACCCTCCCTTCAGTGGCAGAGTGCGTTCCTAGGGAAACCTAAGAAAATCTTGTTTCTTCCTGGAAGCAGAAGCAGACTTGTACCAACTCTGCGAGAAAGGCTGGAATCAGAGCCAGTGAAACCTTTCAGGGGGTAAGGACAGATACTGGCATGGGAGTCCTCCATGTCAGAACCTGCAACAACAGCCAGGTGAGATTCCTTGGCTGAAAAGTCTCTAAGATAGTTTGGCTGCTCTGGCACCCTTTTTTGGACTTTTTTAAATTAGCTTTTGCCCAATTTCATAATCATTGCAAATTGGGTAAACTCACCAGATTCACTCAAGCTGTAGCAGATTGTGCCAGTGATGTTTTTAAAGTTATTTTCTCTTAAGTATTGGGTGCAAACCTGTATTCCTTGTGTACCCACAACTACCAGAAAAAGCAATAATCATTAATCTGTCAGTGACACGATCACAGTGAAAGAAGAGACTTGGGAGGTTCTGCACTGGATGCCATTTATTTATTAACTCCATGAAAATCATAGGTTTTGCAGTGTGCACACTACAACCATTGTCTCTTGATGCTGGGTTTAGTTCCTGTGTACAACATGCAGGTGCCAGCAGGAGATGCCAGACAGAGCACGCTGGGATCTCTTTGTGATTATCTCCCCACTGCCTAACATGTGCCCTTCTCACTTCTGCTGCTGTTGCTACAGAGGGTAGGCAGGGTCTAATTAAAGACAAGGAGGGATGGATCTGCATATGTTGTTTGTGTTTGGGGACTGTCTGGCTCGGTGCAGTAATAATTGGCTACAGGGCCTTTCACCTCTATGGCATGGCTTTGAATGTAGATCAGCTTAGTGACTTTTAATGCCATTACCATGTGACAGCTGTTTTACATGTGAAATTAGCTGGTCATTTGAGTGCTCTTCCTACAGGAAGCCAATATCAATAATTACCACACCGAATGGTGCTAGTAGCACTCCTTAAAAATAGATATAATTTTAAGATTTATGAACTTGCTTCAAGTATACATACTGGTGTGTGCTGTAACAACACTGAAATAATTATAAATCCACTTAACTCCATAGTTAAGTCTATGTATAGAAGAAACACACAGTAAATATGTAAATAAAAATAAGATATAGCAGTAGCATCTTACGTGAGGGCTCCAAGATCTCTCTGCATTTGTGGTCCCATTATAATATAGGGCATGTCAGTTCATTGTGCACTTAAAATTAGACTGTGTGACTCTCCCCTAAATGTGCAAAAATCACAGTGAAAAAGCAGCATCAAACAGAAAAGGTCAAGGCAGCTCAGGGAAAAGTCCTTCTTGATAAATGACTCCCATTTCCACGGTGGGAGCTGTAAGGAGAGATATGCCTTTTTAGGCCAGTTGTTACAGCTGAATGAAACAGATAAGCTTTTGGACACATGGCCTCCTGTTTTTAATGTGCCAGCCCTAGACTGAGGCAGCAGCTCAGCTCCTGTTAAAACTTTTGCACTTTGCCAGCAGCAACTGGTTTGCCTGAAGGGGAATGGTCCATGTCCTCCTGACTGATTCCATCCCTGCTGGTGGCTGTGGGTTGAGCCGTAGATGTTTACAGGAGGACGTTCTGCCACTTGTACTGTGAAGAACAAATGACCTCATGAGAGAGACCAGGGAAATGTGCTGAGGTTGAACGCTGACCTCAAATTCTTTGTCCTCTGCTGCTTTTTGGAGTTCTGTTTTCCATGGCAACCCTACCAGCAGCAGTAATGCAGCTGTGAACCCTTGCCTCATTCCCCCTCCTTCCCACCTGAGTGGGAAGCTAATGATGCAGCTGGGAATGTTGACTAAATGTATTTGTGCTGGAGAGCAGTGGCTCATGAAAGTTAAAACCTTCTGTGGAAAAGGCTGGTTTTTTTTTTAATTTTAAAGAGAGCTTCTTACTGCATATTCCTCCTGGACCACAGAGAAAAACAGCTCCAGCAGAAGAACCCAAGGTTCTGCAGGTCTCTGGTGGGGTGGAAACCCTGAGCCTGTGTTACTGCTGTTCTTTGCTTGATATGATACCAGATTTGCACAAAGAACAACAGATCCAAAAGAAAAGGCTTGCTGAGAAAGACACGGTCTCACCCTGCTCTGAGGGGGAAAAGGAATATCTGACATCTTGACATTTTTCATAATATGGAATTATTTTCTCCCAGCCAGTCCTTTTCACGGTGATGAAGGGAAATTTCTCAGCATGACTGTTCCTTGCCTATGATCTCTAGATTTTCTACTTGGTTGATTCTGTAGGTTTGCATGCAATCTCTTCCTCCTCAGAATCATGTAACACCTGTATGCTCATGCATTATTATGGTAACTTCTTCTCCTCAGGGTGAAAATTATTAAACCCCCCCATAATCCTGCAATCCCCCATAATACATGTAGCCCCTCCTATTAGGTAATGAAGCCATTATTCACTAACAAATTAAACATGCAAGTCTGTGAATGTCTTTTGTAAACAGATAAGGTGTTATCTGTTCGGGAAGAGAGCCTCCAGGCTATCACAAAACAGGATAATTTACATGACGTGAAGGATGCTCCTGGGATCCTGCAAACCCACAATAATAGAGGATATCTGGCCTGACAGTGACATGAAGGGTGGCTTCTCAGGCCCAGCTTCTTGGGGGTCTTCAAGAGAGTGTTTACAGAATAGGTTAGAGATACATCTGCCACAAGTGCCAGAGCTCATGTCCCTTTCTGGATGACCTCCTAAAGCCCTCTCCAGACTGCTCTTCTGTGACGGATTCATACCCAGGCAAGCACAGGAATGGATTTCTACCAAAGGAAGTGGAAATGTTGCCTAACACAGGATTACACAGCGATACAACAGGTTGGGACTACTTGGTGAGCCCTTTGTACTCCCTGCTGCTGCCGTCCCTGTCCTGGGGTGCAGCTGAGCCTTTTATCCCTTGAAAAGCCTGTTGACAGGGCCCAAAAGCAGCGACATGCAGGACCTGTAGCTGGCTGAGAAATGCCGAGCTGTAGTATTGGCTTCAAAAAGTCCAGTTTTACAGGTGAAGTACTTGATGGGAGGTCTCATAAATAGAGGGGTGTTGGTCGTTTAGCAACAAGGAGCGGGAGCAGTGTTTTGTGCACGGGCAAATTAAGTGACAGGAATGGGAAGAAGCAGCCCGGGGACACGTGTCACTGGCACAGACACACCGTGTCTCAGTGGGGTGGAGATCTCTTTCATTACTGAGTCACACGAACAGCGGCCTGTCCTGCTCCAGATGTGTTTTATACCTTCATCACAGACCTCTTTCTGCGTGAAAAGCAATTCCCCCACAAATGGCCCTTCATTAGCTGCGGGGTCATGTCAGAAACAATCATCAGCGTATTGCTGATGTGGCCAACGAATCTTGTGAACTCCCTGACCCCGGCAGGCAGCAGGATTTCTTTATGTGAGCACTAATATGAAAAGCATTAGCATTAATAAAAGAGCTCTCGACCTAGTTGTTGTAAGGGGTCAGCAGAAGTTTACAGACACCTTTGCCTAACATTCCTATCATGCCTGGCAGTTTGACTCTCATCTTGTTTCTCTGCAGGCCCTGAATAGTGATATAATTCTCAAATCCTTCTCAAATCAATATAGCAGGAATCCAGTCCAACTGGGAGCCACCCTAACTGCAGGACATCACCCAGTTGGGGATTGGTCTGTCTGCTCACATTCACTCATTTATGGTGTTGTGTCAACTCATTACCTTGCTGGAAAACAAGAAAGGAGTAGAGCAGATAAAGATTTGAAGATTTTTTTTTTTTTGAGGACCCTTACCCTTATGCTTCTCTTGGCCTGGCTAAGAATCTCCTCCACAGATGGGACAGCAGTTTCCCAACATCCCTTGATCCAACACACTCATCTCAGAGGATGCAATGATAGATGCTGGAGGTCTTGAACAGTCCTTACCCATTACAAGAGTATTTGAAAAAAGTGCCACCAGTGGTGGAAG